>NEWO01000911.1:0-13625 GCA_003013225.1 Phalaenopsis aphrodite
GACTCCAATCTCGTTCTGCATTGCATTGAAACAACTAATATAAGCCTTTTCAGACATTCCACTCAACCAAATTGCCGCTTAACAATCAAAGATCATTTGCAACCTATAAATAAATTTCCACCATTCTCAACTTAAATGATTCAGAAAGAATAAAAGTAGGCAAAACGCAACAGTCCTCAATTCGTACCTAGAAGAAATGATTTCCTAGCCTTGCAGATGAGTGTCTTTGACTTGGGGTGGCCGACACTGGCGGCGGTAGAAGAGATATCCATGGATGCTGACAATAGATATCTGAGAAAAATGCGAATTTTGCTTCGCAGGTGCCTGTTGCGACTCTTAGGGTCTCTGGCAACGAATTTAGACCCGGAGTTAGGCTTAATCTGCTAGACGATCAGTTTGGACGAATTGAAGCTGTGGTTTTGGGAAAATATTTGCGTACATAAGACATATGCAGCGCTCTGTATGTTCAGGGGTTATTCAGGGTGTACAGAGGGTTATATCGGGGTTATACCTCTATATAACCTCCATGTAATTTCCTTGTAACCTACAAATGAGTTCCGTGCTTATGTAATTTCATGGGTACAAATAAGTTACACGGAGGTTACAATGAAATTACACAGAGGTTACAGGGGGTATAACCCGGATATAACTCCCCTGTACCCCCTGAATAACCCCTGATGTACGCAGCGCTGCGTACATCTTATGTACGCAAATATTTTCCGTGATTTTGACGAGGGTTATATCCTCGTTATATTCTCTCCCTGCATCAAAAAAACAGGCGTCAAATTTATTTGAAGGTACAAATAATTTATAGGTAGGTTACAGAAAAATTATAGAAGATATAACAGGAATATAATCCCCAATATCCTCAGGTTTTGGTGGTCTCAGCACGCACGTGGGAACAAAAGCAAAGGGAAGCAAGCATGCGGCAACAAAAGCATAGGAAATTCTTTCATGCCTTTCTATTCTAAATTCTAATGTAAATTATAAAGTTGTAGCCTACCACCCACTCAAAAGATTGAAATTTAAACTAAATACACTATTTCTTTATATTAGCCAAATCTTATTTAATTCTTAATAAATTTAAAATAAAATTCGTATAGCAACTTTCATGTCATCCATTTACCAACCACAAATATTGATGAAGCATTTGCAATACACATTTTTATTAATGAGAGAACAAGTAGAGCAACACTATAACTATTTCTTTAAATTTTTTAATTTTTAGTATTTGTTATCACATTAAGTACTTGAAGGAGCTTTATTATGCTTCTTAAGAAGCATTTTAACAAGCTTGGAAAATTATATTTCAAGGGCTCAATTTGTTATTAGTTTTGTTTTTTTACTTTTGCTTTAAACAATATGTTTGTCTAGTATGTTATTTTACAAGTTTTCTTTTTTAAATAATTTAACATAGTTTTGAAAATATTCAAAGCAAAATTTCAACTTTTTAAGTTTCAAAACTATTCTTATTTTATTATAACTTATCAAATATATATTTTTTACAAATCAAAATTTATACAAAATTAATTAAAAAAAAAGAAATGACTATGTTCAAGAAGGAAGAAGGAGCAAAATTATATTCATAAAATGAATCATCATAATTAATTTTAGAATCACCATGCTTACATCAATTGAATGAGAATAATAAATTCTATAATTTTGTAAGATTTAAGAAACAATTTGAATGAGCAGAAACAGTCCTGAAAATTTATATAACCCATCAATGAATATAAGTTGTAAATGACAACTATCAAACCAATTATTGCAGTAAAACTGCAATCAATAATATGGTTAATTGTAAATTAGCTTAAATGGGGTCAAATGAGGGGAAACATGAGGAGCTACTCTATTGGATCAAACTCACTGAAGAAAAAATTTAGGGTGCTAAATTTATTTAATTTTATTTAATTTCTCTCTTCGTGGGTTAATGGGTCATGGGGTTAATTTTATGTCATGAGGGTTTTAGGTTTGGCTTGGTCTTAGTGGGTTTGGGCTTCAACTAGATTTTAGTCTTGGACTTGGGTTATAAAGTTTGGGTTTGGATGGTGGGCTTAGGCTAATTTGATATATTTATGTTAATTTCAAGATTTTTGTATTAATTGGTTTTCTTATCTTCATTACTTGATTGGTAGTTTTAATTTAGTTTGAGGTGATATCTTTATTTATAAGTTCTATTTTATCAATTTTAGTTCTAGGTTGGTTCAATTTTAATTTTATTTCGTAGGTTTGAATTTTGATTTTGATTCCTTTTGATGATCTTTTGATTGTTTGGACTTTTATATTTAAATTTTGATGAGGGTTTAAATTTAGATTTTAATTTTGGTGTATTTGATGATTTTATCTATGTTTGATTGATCTTATATTTTATGCTTTTGATGGATTTGACCATTTTTTAACTTAGTTTTCTTTTTTTATTTTATCAAATTAAGATTTATTTTAGTGAATTTAGTTGAATTAATTTTAAGTTGATGTTAATACATTCAATTTTTGTGTTAAGATTGGTTGATTTATATTGTTGAGGTTAATTTTGATGTGTTGGCTTTAATAGATCATAATGGGTTAACTTCAATAGCTTTGATTTTTGTTGTACTCAATTTTAATATATTTATAATTTGGTGAAATTAATTTCAATTAATTTAATTTTGGTTGAGTTTGATTTTACTATATCTATTATTTAGTGCAATTACTTTTAATTAATTCAATGGAAATTAGGCTTAGTGAATTTTGTTTAGTGGATTTAATTTTTATTGGTATTGTTCTTATTGGATTTTTAAAATTTTTAATTTTGATTTTGTTGAATGTTAATCAAATTTTAATTTTAAAATGCATTTTGAGTTTTAATTGGTGGCCCTTTTTATTTCATTTTTTCTTTCAAAAGATAAGCCCTCAAGGTGAGCCTCATATCCGATGTGCTTTTTGATGAACCAAAGAAAATGTTACTTAAGCAGTTAATAAGAGCAAGTGGAAAGTGCCCATGGGACCTAAGTCTATAAAGTCACCTTTTCTTTGGTTCATCAAAAAGCAACCCTTTGACTTTATAGAGTCAAATGAGATTATTAATAGATTATTAAATTTTTTTTATGAAAGTCTCAAAATTGGATAGAGTCAAAGGGTCACCTAAGGCATTTCCTAACTGCAATCAATAATATGGTTAATTGTAAATTAGCTTAAATGGGGTCAAATGAGGGGAAACATGAGGAGCTACTCTATTGGATCAAACTCACTGAAGAAAAAATTGATCAATAAAATAAGGTAAAGTGGTAAATTCTCATGAGAAGGAAACAACAACAACAACAAAGCCTTAATCCAACTATGCGGGGTCAGCTACATGAATCATTTTTCTCCATTGTGTCATATTTTCATTTAGTTATAATAAATTAAGATCAGTTTCTATACAATAAGCCCAAGTTATTCTAAGTCTACCCCTGTTATTCTTAACATAAGTCGAATATAAAACATTTACTTTTCTAATCAGATCATTGATGGTTGACATTTAATGTGACAAAACCATCTATGACAACTCTATCCAATTTTGTCCGTCACTGAAGCTACACCAACTTTGTCATGGATAAATTTGTTTCACATTTTTTCTCCAAGTGTAAAGCCATTCATCCACCTAATCGTTCTCATCTCAACAACACTTAACTTAGTATTATGCTTCTCTTTTAAAGGCCAACATTCAGCGCCATAGAGCATTGCAAGTCTTATCACTAACTTATAAAATTTTCCTTTTATTCTAAGCGGTACTTTTCTATAACACAAAAGGCTATAAGCATTCCTCCTATTAAAAAGAAGAGAACAAAAATTGTAGCTATTCCGAAATTTCCGCATGGAAATCAGATAACAAATATCATTGATTCATCACCAGAACAATAACAAATAAAAAAAAATAATGAAAACTAGAAGCTATGCAATCAACAAACGATAATATTCAATGTTTGTAATTTAAAAAAAAAAGATAGGGGGTATTCAGGTTGTGACACTATTAAGAAAGATTGGGATCTCACCTCTCTTGCTCCTTGCCTCACCGGCTAAAACCCTTGATGACAGGCGATAGAATTTCACCTAGAGGGAAGATGACTTTCCCGTCAGTGATCAAGGATGAAAAATAGTTAGAAGAAGTGAACTAACCTAAGTTCTTTTCGGCTCTCTAGAGTGGATGGGCTCTTTCACAACAAACTCAGACTTTCATTTTTGAGGGCATGTAAGCTTAGGGCCTTTTAACTATAACAACACATTAAGAATTTCATCTTTAAGGACTACAATATTTCAAGTGAGATTTTAAACACGGTTTCAATTTTTATGTCGAGCGCAAGTGAGAATTTCATCTTTTAAATATTGTTTTTACTTGTTTCAAAATTTAGTTTTAGTGGTCATTTTGATCGGTCTTTTATTATAAAGTATTATGATGATATATTCAAGGTATAAAATTATCAAAATTTTCTAATTTAAATTTAAGTTAAAATACACATAGAATATAGTAAAACCTTGGTTGATTGTAGTGTTATTATTTGATTTCAACACTTACTAAAGACTTCTCCAATGAATTTTTGTTAATAATATACAAATTTTAAGTAAAAATTTTATTTAATGTTGACTCCATTCAGGGAAAAACTACTCAAACTAGCCGAACACAAAAATAATGGTGAACTTTTGAACAATTTTAATCCAAATCTTGTCAAACACTTGGGGTTATCTTATCAAAATATTATTATAAAGAATCAACATCAATTGCTTCAAAAAGCATCATATTTGTTTTTAAATATTATATATATTTTTATTGCAAAGAACTTTAGGTGGATGCAGAAACAAATTTGATTATGACATTAGAGCTTTTAGTTATCTGCCTGATATTGATATTGTATAAAATTATTTTATTTATTTCATCAGATATTATTTATGCATATTTAATTATTTGAGTGTTTTGAAGGTTATTAATTATAAAGAGGTCATACTTTTTAAACTATCCTATTTGCCCTATTGAAATTTACATTGAGTAGCTTATATTAAAAAATAATAAAATTATCTATATTCTAGTAGAAAAGATTACGTATGTCATCTGAATGTGCAGACAACAATGTGGAAAACATTTCGTTCTGCACACAGTGTAGTGTAATCCACACAATCATACATATGCCCGATTGTCTGAACATAATATTTTCACACATTTTATCTAGAATATTATAATAGTTAAATTATATTTCTTCAAATCAATACCACAAATTAAACTTTTTTTAATTTTTTAGGAATCTCGTGCAAGACCCGTGAAAATCTACTTTCAAGCCTAACTTAATAAGTAATGGCTCACTTGACTTCCAAATATTAAAATTAATTATAACTACATAGAATGAAATCATATGCTAGCATCTTACTTTGTTGATTGAGAGCTTTGGTTGTCAAATAGGAGATCTTCAGTTCAAAGCCTGCATATATAGTGTGTGGGTGCTTGCACTTGTTAATAACTTATTTTAGATTTCCTTAATGAAATATATTGTGCCTTCTCTTTTGAAAAAGCTCATTTATTATTATTTGATGTTGTTTCTTTGAATAATGTGATTAACTATATGTGTGTTGATGCATGTATCTGTGTGCGTGTACATTTTAAAATTTAATATTTTTGAGGATATCACTTCTTGCATCAAATCTGACTCATTAGTTCCAAATAGAACACCCAATATTTCATGTCCTAATTTACTTCATTAATCATGTAGCTATTCTTAGTTTATTTCTTGCACTTAAAGTTCAAATGGTTTTTACACTTCTCTCCCATTAGAGATTGCTTATTTGGGAGATTCCATCTTGCACTATTAAATTTAAAATATGAGCACAACACCTCCTATGAAATTATGGTTCTTTCAAAGGAAACTTTTTTTTTGTGAAGATGGGAATGAATCATAAATATATCTTTAGTCCTTTTTTGAAAATATTTTTCATATGGCTTGATTTCAAAAATCGATTTAACCACAACTTTAAACGACACAATTGAAATCTCTACACTACATGAGAAATGTTGGGGAATAGGTAAAAGTTAATTAATATATGAAAGCAAAGGAATACCAGTGCATAAGTATATAGGCTCACCAATTTGATGGCTACATCCAATTGCTATTACTGTTAATTTCACTTTGAATTTATTTTTGAAGAATTAGTGTCGTTAATTTCTTTGATGTATCACAAAGATGATGCTCCTCACTTTAAAATAAAATTATGAAAGTTGAAAATATGATAAAAATTTTTATGAACACTTCAACGAAATAACATGTAAATATTGGTTTCAACTTAAAGAAGATGAGCAATGACTAAATTTGCATAGCATGTTATTAGGCCACAATTTAACAAACACTCCCTTCATAGCTTCATTGAGATGCTCAACATGCTTGCAAAGCAATTTTTCCTTTTTATGTGTAGCAGTGGTTAATTTCATCAGATACAACAATACGGGCTAGTTGGTATAGATTTTTCAAATTAATCTAGTCCTAGACTCAAATTCCATTAAAATTAATAAGTATTCCTAGGTGGGCAAAAATGAACATAAATATAAAAATAAATTAACAAAAAATACCGCACAATTCTTCATATCACATATTAACTTAGTGTTAACAAATGAAGCAAGTATAGCAAGTTACATGCTTTGTTAATGGAAAAATCATCGTGAAGTATTCCAAATGTTTTTCATCGTGAGTTGGCAATTAAATAATAAATTATTTTAATGGAGGTTGTTTTGGCTTGGTACATACAATGTATATTATTTGCTTCAATATGATAAGGAATAATAACCATCATGTCCAACTAAATTTATTTCTATCGTATGGAATTCTAAGTTATAATCTTCCAATCATTTTTGCATTATAACATTATGTAACTAGAAAATATATGGCTTTTATCATTGTAACTTTAGGAGCAATATTGGCATCTCCCAGTATGTTGAGGAAGAGAATTGTACTTTTTGCTTAACTCCATTATCCTTTGAGTCTTCAGAAGTATCTTGTTGTGAAGGTACTGTGAATCATCAGGGTTGTAATGAAAGACATCAGCTGACAAGATGTGCAGTTTCCATGAGGCTTTGCTCATTAACAGAGCCACTGTGGTACTTCATGTGCTATTGGAGATGGGTAGCTAACCTACTTCCTCATTCATTTTTTATTCTACAAAATTCTCCTCTATATTTCAGAAATGAAAAGAACATTGTCTGGTGTTAGAGAACTTGTAAAACCTCTGTGTCGTTTTTATGGGATTCTAATTTAGAGGTTAATGCTTGGTTTTTTGTTGTGAACTTCTCCAGAATAGTTTCTCTTTTTTCTGTGTAATCACCATTATGCCTTTGAATGGAAAATTTTTTTTATTTAAGAGAATTTATTTCAGGTCTTTTTGGTAGTCCACTTACACTACACTGTATGTTAGCCATTGGCGATGTAATTTATGTTGTTAGTATTTCTTATATATATGTAGAGAAGATTATTATATAATATATAGAGAGAGAATGACATCACATAGAACATGAGACGAATATTTGTAGTTTGTATACTATTTGAAGAACTTGATTACTTCAAATATTTTGATTCTCTAGGAGCTTTATTCTTTCTTCATCCAATACACGTTGTTCTTGGTGTAATTTGAAACTCTATATGAAGATAATGAATCATTCCTCTAGAGTTGTAATAGTTGGGTTCTAAATCTTCATATGCTTGAGATATATCAGTAGCAAACAAATGCATGATTCTATATGTAATTAGAAGGTAATCTATTTGCTTATCGTAATGGTTGTCACAAAATATTCTAATATTGTGATGTATTTTCTTCATTTTGATAATTCATTTATTGATTTGTAGATGTGGGATTGAAGAAAATTTTAAATTGATGTCATTACTTGTACACAATTGAAAACCTCTTCCTTGAGATATGTAGCAAAGTATTTGTGATAATAACGAGCATACCATTTAATTGAACTTTGTGAAGTACTTGTTGTAGATGAGTACCAGTTCCTCTTTGGCTGGAAGAGTTTAAATATTTATTGAAATACTTTAAAAGTTAACATCACCATCAAAGGTATAGTATCAATTACTTATTTGGTTTGATGAGACTGAAAATAATTAAAACACAACATTTTGTATGTCTTTATTATATGTGTTTGACTGTACTTAGCCCAAAAAGGCCCACAAGCTAAGTTTCCTTCTAAATAATCCAATAAGCTCCAAATCCAATCAAACATAAATAGGCAAGCCCCTATAGTTCTCATGAAAGAAACAAAATGATTTTAGAAAAATGGCTGAGAAGAGGGCCAGTCGATTTACAAATAATTTCCCTAAATAATATTCACATGCTGGTCAGATATACACTCTTAAATAAATTGATAATGACTACAAAAATAGTATGCAAAATTTAAAAATGTCTTTACCAATATTTAAATTAAGTATATCCATTGTGGAAAAATGTGCCACCACTTTCAAGCTCTATAACATAAGGCATATGATGTCATTTTCTCCTTAAGTAAATAAGCTAAAATTTTTAAATAAAAAATGAGAGTATTTATTGGATTTCTTGTTGGAGCTTTCCCTGGAAGTTTAGTTGAGTTTGTCTGGATCACTTTGCAGAAGCTGTTGGTAAAAAAAATGGAAAATGTTAAAATCTATGAACCTAATATTCAACTTTAAACTAAATAAGCTAAAAACAAGGAGAAAGAAAAAAAAAAACTTTTGATTTTTTGGTTTGAGGAAATGTCTAAGAATCTCCACTCATTATACTCATTTTCTCCATCAAATTGTACTTCTTATAACAAAGAAACAACATCCATTTTAAAGATTTATGATTGAGAATGCTATGAAACTCTTATTAGATGCCATGGAAGCCTCATACCTCAGTATTTCATAATACACAACATTAAAGATGATTAATTATAGCCATTTATCAGGCACAATGTGTAGATTTTTTATAGTTCAACTAGCATGTTGACTTAAAACTCTTAAATAACCATTAGTTTCAACTTATAAAGGAATGATTTGAGAAATAGACATTATTAGATAGAGAAACCATGATCAGTGAGTTTGGATTGAAGAAAGAAATTCTATGGTAACGCATTGACATTATGAACTTTTACTTGATTTCTGGAATAACAGTTTTACTGACCAAACTCATGCAAATTTAAGCCTCTCATAAAAAAAAATTTAAAAAAACTTGATTATTAATGTTTATATGAATGCATTGGGAGAAGTAAGAAAATACAATCAATATTTTTATTCAAAAATAAATTCAAACAACATTACTTACGTTGATATCTTCTTCAACGTCTATGGAAGAATCATTAGAGATATCATTATCATCCTACCTCATCCATTTGCTAGGCAGAGTGTCTAATAGTTTGACAGTTTTAAGAGAATATCTAAGAATTATGACATGAAAGTGCACTAATTAAATGTGTTATTACAGAAGTTATAACACAATTTATGAGAAAAAAGGTTCCTCGACAACCTTTCACATTCTGCACATTTTTCTTTTTCTTTGAGATTCCAATAACATCAAAACATAAATGTGTTCATTTCTATTTGTTCATAAGTGGTTTACTTTACATTTTAGTGTCTTTCAAATTTTATAAGTTGATGACTTTTATCTTATTTAACCTTTTTGACTTTTAATCAATTTAATTTTTAATAAGATTTTTTTGATTTTTTTTTATTTTTTGCTAGGATTGACTTTTATGATGATTTGAATTTTTTTAATTAGGTTTGTCTTTCATGATGAACCTGGTCAAGAAATCATAGTTCTCTCACCCCAAGATCATTATGGTTTGTGAACTGTTTGGTTACAAGTGACTAGAGGAGTCCTTGTTAGCAATTGTGAGTTACCTTATCAAGAGCTTCCTCACAGACTAAGGGTTGGTTTAATTGGGTTCAAGTTTAAGTTTTAATCAATTTTTAGGGTTTGCTTAAGTAATAATGGCTTTGAGACTCTTACCCATCTTTTATTTATATTCACTAGATAAGTTTTTAGAGTTTGTTAAATGTAAGTTTTTTTTTTTTTAATATTTAGATTCATCCTGGTTTGTTCGATGTCTTGGTAAAGATTTATTCTACTTATTTGTGAATTTGTTATATTTTATTGGTACTTTCTTAATTCATGAGAGGTATGCTTATAAGCTTGTAATTCTTGACCTATGCAGCTTTGTCTCACAGTGGAAGTTGTTTAGTATGTTTTTTTATTTATTGTTTGAACATTTTGAAGTGATTAATTAAGAACTTTAATCTTATTAATTTTTCTGTTGACTCTAAGATAATTTTTCATTATGTGATAATTTCTTTTAGGTTAAGTTATTTAAACTTTTAGTTTGTAAGGTTTGTTTGTGATTATTACTATTATGTTGTTGTTATTTTTATTATTGAGGTTATGTTTGTGATTATTTTAATTTAATCCATTTTTGTTGCATTTTATTATTTTATCAATTGATAATGAGTTTTAATCCATATTTTATGAATTCTAATTTTCTTTAAGTATATAAGTTCAGAGGTTAATGAGTTTAAAAAGGATGTAGTGTTTATTGTTCTTTTAATTATGAGTTTCATTGTATTTTAATTGGTTTAAATTTTCATCAAAGGGTTTTAATTGGGGTTTTTATATGTTTTTTAGAATTTATTATGCTTGGATTACCTTTATATTCCATCTCATTTTATTTATTGTTATTTTATTATTTTACTCTTTTATTCAATTTTAATCAAAATTGTGTTAAAGTAGCTTATGAACTTAGCTAAATTTCCTTTCAAATATTTTGGATAATTAATAAATTGTTGGTCCTATAGTTTAGGTTAATTAATTCAATAACTGTTTATCACTTATGACTTTTATAATTTCAAATAATTACAATTTTGCCTCTAAACTTGCCCTTAGGGTTTGAATAAAATTTTTAACTTAGCCATTCTATATTATATTTTAATTAGATTTTACTACTAGGATTTTAAAGGTTTGATTTGACTATTTTATTTAATTTTTTTAGAGCAATAGCTATGGTTCAACTTTAGATTTTTACAAATATACTCTCATTGGTTTTACATAATTTTTGGTTTTTAATGGGTTAACTTATCATTATAATTCACCAATTTATTGAGTTTTATTTCCTTTTAATTTAAAAATTGAAATTATGTTATTTGTTTTTTTTTATTTTTATCTTTATATTTATTTTTGTAGTTAATTGTTGTTCTCAATGAAAATTAGGATTTTTTAATTAAATTATGGTCTATATCCCTGGAAAAATTAGGAAGCAGTTCCATTGCAAAGAGCACATGATGTCCAATTTTCATTAAGCTTTGAATACTTATAAATTTTAATGAATTAATTACTATTTAAGGGGTTTTAATTAATTTTTAATTTAATTATTAGTTAAATTATTTAAATTTTTTTATTAAATTCTCCTCACTTCACCGAGTCCATTTAAATTTTTATTTTATTTTTCAAATTTTTATTTATAAATTTTTGACTTGTTGAAGTTATTTGGATTTTCTATGATTTATTTAAAGCTGAAAACCCAATTTTTCTGTTTATCCGACGTAGTGCCCCGTCATCCTTGACATCTTCGAATGTCTGCACTTCATCTTGTGATTGGTTGTGCTTTCCACATGTGCATTGAATGGTTTCGATTTCATGTTTCGTTCCTTCATTAGTTTGCCATTTGATCTAATCGTGGCTTTGTGTTCCAAATAACTGGAATGGAGGATATCTGTTCAACATCCCCATGGGACGGTGAACCAAGACTATCAACATACCTGGGATTGATCATGTCAATCCATCATACCAAAGTCAATCCCAATTGCTCCCAAACATTTTTTAGAACCTAAAAAACACATCTATGGCTAGATACACATGGATTTACAATTTTCTTTATAAGAAAAACAAACTCGAAGGCAATTTCTGATTTTTCAGGCCATTATCTTTACCCAAGACATGTGGCCTTGATTGGGTTTGATAGAGATTACTGCCATGAGTCCATGAAGCTCTTTGAGGTGTTAATTTGAAGCTCGTTTGCCTTCTTGTATGAATTCAATTGAAGAGTGATTCTGTTTGGTGTTGGATGGGGTTAGAGGCTGTGAAAATTAGGGATTTTAATCGAGGAAGTGATTATAGGGTGCTACAAAAGCTAATGGGAGGGTCAATTTTAGGTTTTAAGATGTTTGGGTGCAAGGCCATGAAATTCTCTGGTGTAACTTGATGAAATTAAGGTTCTCTGGTAGTGAAGGAGGTTTAAAAAAGGTGGGAAATGAAAGATAAAGTAAGTGGCTTGGATTGAGATTGGAAGCTAGAACATATAGTTTGGCTGAAGAATTGGGGAGTTTGGATAACTTGCATGCCTTGCATATTAGAGCCCTTTATGGCCATGAGAGGCAATGAGAGAACTTGGATTGTGCTTAGGGATCTTATAGAGGCTTTGATAGAGGTTGGAAAGAGCTATAGTAGGAGTTCTACGAAGAGAAATAGAGGATTCCTACATTTTAAGTTTCAGGCATGTGTTACCCCAATTGCCATATAAGAGGCATGAGAGGAGCTTAAGATGATTGGGGAGAGTCCTGGTTGGGTGGCTAGGCTTAGTTTTGTTGGATTTGGTTTCCTTGGAGTTGATTTAGGTTTTGGTGGCTAGGGATGCCATGCGTAGGTTTGAATTTTGATTTTGATTCCTTTTGATGTTCTTTTGATTGTTTGAATTTATATTAAAATTTTGATGAGTTTAAATTTCAATTTTAATTTTTGTGTATTTTATGATTTTATCTATCTTTGATTGATCTTATATTTTATTATTATGGTGGATTTGACCATTTTTTACCTTAGTTTTTTTTTCTTTATCAAATTAAGATTTATTTTAGTGAATTTAGTTGAATTAATTTGAAGTTGATGTTAATACATTATATTTTTTTGTTAAGATTGGTTGATTTATATTGTTGAGGTTAATTTTGATGTGTTGGCTTTAATATATCATAATAGGTTAACTTCAATAGCTTTGATTTTTGTTACACTTAATTTTGATATATTTATGATTTGGTGAAATTAATTTCAATTAATTTAATTTTGGTTGAGATTGATTTTACATATCTATTATTTAGTGAAATTACTTTAAATTAATTCAATGGAAATTAGGCTGAGTGAATTTGGTTTAATGGATTTAATTTTTATTGGTATTGATCTTATTGGATTTTTGAAATTTTTAATTTTAATTTTGTTGAATTTTAATCCAATTTTAATTTTCAAATGCATTTCAAGTTTTAATTGATGGCCCTTTTTATTTCATTTTTTTCTTTCAAAGGATAAACCCTCAAGGTGAGCCTCATATCCAATGTGCTTTTTTATGAACGAAAGAAAGGGTTACTTAAGCGGTTAGGAAGGGGAAGTGCCAAGTGCCTATGGGACCTAAGTCTATAAAGTCAAAGGGTCACCGAAGGCATTTCCAACATTATGGGCACTGTCGGCACTATTTTTGGTGTGGGGTTTGCCCGTAAGAAGCTGTCGGTCATCGAAATTGAAATCTCGTTGCCCGCTTCGGAAGGACGTTAAAAAATTTAGTTTTGAAAAATATGGAGTCAAATTGACCCCATAATTTTCATAGTTTAGATGAAAAAACGCTTTACCTCAAATCTTGTATCTACCCCTAA
>NEWO01000911.1:17126-36878 GCA_003013225.1 Phalaenopsis aphrodite
ATTCAGGGAGGTCAAAGCCCTTGGAAGTTGGGTGCAAATAAATAGGGAAATATTATTATCGAGCGAAGAATTGGAGATTTTAGAGTGACAGACTAAAATCTCCAATTCAGTCCTATCGTTTGGGTGTTGATGTGTAGATGTTAGCCCTCAGGTGAGGGGAACGTGGGAGCTCCGAAGTGAGAGCCTGTATCCTCCCAGCCTAGCCGCAGAATCAGTAACCAAGCATAGGATTAGTCAATGTCCCTTATGTCTGGACCAAAGGGTAAAGAATAGGTATGCTCCTATTTGACACAATATAAATTGAACTAATTCATTTTATCCATTTACTATAATTTCTTGACAAAGAGAAGGATGCTTTCTTATATATTGAATATCACAATTAAACCCTACTTTTATATCATTAGTTATTTATTAGTTATTAAAATTATATATTTATTTCAATTGCCTATTAGTGACAGATAAGCAAATTGAACGTCGTTGTTGTGATTAAAGTTCTGCTTTTCTAAAGTCTTAGTCCGTAATTCTAAACCATTCCCTATGGGATCGATATTTAAGACTCCATTAGAGCCCTATATTACTTGAGCGATACGTATACTTGCGTTGACAAATTCGACTTTAACATTATTAAATATCATAATTATACATCTTAATCAAATCAGACACATCTATAAAGTCGTGATCAAGTCTTTGGATGTCGTTGCTGGAAATTAATTCTTCTAGTAGCGTCATCAAATTCTTGTATTTGTTGATTACAAAAAAGTCAGTCAAATAGTCTACGCAAAGATTATTTGATTAGTCATTTTTTAGAACAAAATTCATCATTGTGTTCATGTCATCAAAATTATTTAAATGAGTCCTTTCATGCTCAATTTTTTCCCCATTTGGGCACCTCTTGAGCAAACAATAATTTAATGAGAGAAAATGATACCTAGGAGAGAAAAAAATGATAAATTGACAATGACATCTTCAAAATAATTTCATATCTACTTCAGTCTTCAACAAATGCACCATTTAAACGAATAAAATTTTTTGGTCAAAATAGACTATTTTCTCTCTCCTAGGGTAATACCCACCTTGACTAGTCATACCCCTCTATCAAGCTTGCATTGACCAAAACCAATTGAATCATATGATTCCTTGAATGTTTCTCTATCAAATACTAATTTTCAAATTTTTGACCATAACCACCCATAACCATTTTCCATAACCACCTCCAAACTTCAAATGGCATATACATTTAATTTTTCCCAAATTTTTATGCAAACTTATGAATTTTCTCCCAAAATTGCTCAAAATTACACATATGCCACTCAATCTAGACCATCCATTTAATTACCCATCCAAACATTCTCCTTATTCCACCTCACTACTCTAAAGTCTCATTTTTATTGGTCCACATGCCATCAACCAAAGTTTCCTTGACTCTCCCTCCAAATATACTAAATCTTAGCCATTAAATTTAAAGCTCAACACCTCCTCCTAGCCAACCCACTCCCCTTTACCCACTAACTAAATTCCAGCCCAAACTCCCCATTGTATTCACAATAATAGCTAAAACTCCCCACTTCCTCTCTATCTCATGCCATAATAGCAAATACCTTCCCCATTCAAAATCCTTGGCTTCTTCTAAAATTTTCTTTGCAATTTCCTTTCTTTCCACAATTCAAAACTGAAAATTTCCCTTCTCCTTTTTCTTTCATTGAACCGAGAACTCCATTGGGCAAGTTCACCATCAATTCACAAATAAAAAGTGAGGGATTCAATGAGTAAGAAGGAAATGTCAAAGGAACATCAATTAAAGGCAATTCAACATAAAATGAAAGGTATAATGTGCTTTTCCAAAATGTCATTTTTATTTTTTCCATATTTGCATGCCTAGTTTTAAAATTCATCATGTTGGGTGAAAATTTCTTTCAATTTGTCTAATGTTTCACATGGCTTTTATTTCTTACACATTGTTTAATGTTTCCATATAATTAATTCATATAAGCATCATATCTAAATGTTTAAAATGTTAAAACTGAAAATCCATGTATGTTCTTGTTAAAATTTTCATAGAAATTTGATTTTAATCATTTATGATGGCCGCCACCCTCCGGCTTGCCAGTTGCTCTCTATTTTTAGGCAAGCGTCATCGTCATTGTTGTCATTGTGGAGTCTCTAGCTTGACTTCTATCATATAACCTTTTTCTTGGTGAATAGCTCTCTCTTTGATTGTGTGGGTGATCTAATGAGAGAAGAGATTGGAGGGCTAGGACATAAAATGAAGGGGAAAAACAAAAGAAACACATGAGGAAACTTTTGTAAAGTGGACTTCACATAGACAACTCTAAAGTGTATTGGTTTAAGACACCTCAGAGGCATTATTGTGAAGAAAACTTAATGAAAGCAAACCCATAACTAGAGATTCAGGTTATTGAAAATGTTATGGGGTTCACTTTTTGCTATAAGGGCAAGTCTCTATAGTTAATTTTATCTTAAGTAATCTATGAATTATTTAAGAAAACTCTCGAATAAGGTTGTTACTCATCCTCAAAAGTTCAAATGTCATTGTCAAGGAAAAAAAATTCAAAATCTAATTAATATATGGATATATATCATGTAAAAGGAAACTTATATGTTATGTCCATGTTCATGTGGTTTAATTCATGTATATTTTGAAAACTCATGTAATGTGAAGTGTTGTATATGTACATGTACAAGAAAAAAGAAAAGAAAATGAAAAACATGTGGATATGTGGCGTATGATTATATGATGTACATGTGATGATGTATGTGTATGTATGCATGCCCTAGATGATATATGCACTATTTTTCATGAAAGTTGGATGAATTTATTTCCTTTATGCAAGTTAGAATGTTAGGAAGGTCAACTAGATGTGGCTTTAGGTTAATTAGTATGTGTGGTTAACGAATGTATAGGAGGAAGAATTAAGGTTCCTAGGCTAAATAAAGATAGACTTTTGTGATCTTAAGAATTTAAAGAACATATATAAATTAAATTTTCTCTAAAATGATATATTTTTAGAAAATATAAAACAACTCATAAAAAATCTCTTTCTAAGCTAACTAAATGTGTTATAAAATTCTTAATTTTGAACTTAGAAAAGCTCAAGCTCAAAGGATGTCTCTCTAAAGAGTCCTTTCAAAATTTTACAATTCAAGTCTTTTGAAGAAAATAAAAATTAAAAACTCTTTCCAAAATTAAAAGTTAAAGATTTTGGTAAAAAGTTTAAAGCACTTTTCAGAATCAAGAGTTTAAATATTTTTTCAAAAGTTCAAAGATCTTTTCAAAAGTTTAAACCTCTTTAAATTAAAATATATTTTTAAAATCTAAAGTTATTTTCAAAAATTAAATTTAAAAAAATTTTCTTAAAAAATTCGAAGCTCTTTTAAAAGTCAAAATTAAAATACCTTTTAAAGTTAAATAATTAAATGAACCTTTGGAAATTTAAGGAATTTTAAAATCAAAACCCTTTCAATCACTAAACTTTTCAAAAGACCATTGCAAAATTAAAATCAATTCAACTTAAAAAAGATATTTGTAAAGAATATATTCTTAAAACTCCTTTTGAGCTTAGGAAATAAGAAGAATTTATAAGATTTGTCAGGCTCTTTAAATTGCGTAGCATAGGAAAAAGTTGTATATTCCCTAGCATGAGTGTATACCAAAAATAAACATGTTTCTCCCTAGAAAATTGTGATTTTGTAGCCTTAAATTATGATTATATAAGGCTTCACCATTCTAAATCTAAATAATCCATACATAAGTAAACTCAGATAGCTCATACATTTTGAATGACAAATTTTTTGTTTTTTAGAAAATATCCCTATTATTGCATGAACAATAAAATATTTTTAGTTAGAATACAAGTGATTCTTAAATATGAAGGATATAAAATTAAAAGGTTTATGTTAAATTGTTCTAGATAGAAGTCTCAATCACACATCAAAACCTTAGGATTAAGGAATAAGAATACGTATGATAGAAAACTGGATTCAAAACCTTTATAAGAACTCTAATTTTCTGACACCTGCAACACCCTATGAAAACTGAAACTTCAAACTTTATAAGAACTTTGATTTATCACCATAATTCACAAACTTATGAATCAAACAAATCAACACTTAAATAATGAGCCCATGAAATTAATTAAAATCAACCAACTTTAATTTTTACAACTAAAGCCTATAATGGCTCAAAAGTATGAACTCGATTAGCCTACATAGACAAAAACACAAGTCCACACACATCCTAGACAAGTTCATTCTAGAAGTTTAGGTTAGTTTACTAGGTATCTTAAAGATAAAATTAAGGATTAGGGCTGCTAAAACAAATGACATGCCCTCTTAGGCTATAGAGGTGTCTTAGAATGAAGTAACCCATCATTACTAACGAAGATATCCTGAACAATTTAATAGTATGATGGCCAACCTTAAGTCATTGCCATGATGATAAGGAAGACTTCTTGTTATTTTATTGGTTAATAGTTTAAGGATATTAATGTATTTAGAAAAATGGAAAGCCATGAGCATCTTAACTGGGGCTTTATTCCCTAAGTTTTGGTTAGTCCGCTTATAACCTCCTTTCTAGAGTCATTTTAGGTTAGGGCTTCATCTCTATCAAGAAATCAAGTAACTCTTCTACCCCTTAATCAAGGATTTAACCCAACTTGGCTTAACCCAAAACTTATTTTTAGTCTAAATTAATTCAATCTAAACTCAACTTCATTATGATTTTTATTTCAAATCACGCCTAATCAAAACCTATTCAATTCAATTCAATCTCAATTTCAAACTAATTTAGCTCAAATTTGTGCTTCCAACCAGAATTTCAAATTCAAACTCAATATTACCATTCTGATTTTCAATCGTTGAGTCCAAACCCTCTAGATAAAGATATTTTATGAATTTAACTTACATTTAATAAAAAATAATTAGTTTAAACCCACTTTAAACTCAAATAAAAAGCATAATAAACTTAATAAATTTAACAAACTGTAATGAATTTTAATAAACTTAAATAAACCTTAATCAAATTTGAATAAGTCAAACTTAATTAAATTTCAAATAAAAAAATCTTAATTAATTTTAATAAATTTTAACAAAATTAATGAATTTAAAACAAACATTAATAAAATTAAATGGACTTAAATAAACTTAACAAGCCTTAATATATTGTTGACCTCACTTTTGTTGAGGCCTAGTCTTCTTCTCCTAGAAGCCTGGGATCTAGCCATAAGACCTTTCTGTTGACTATCCTAGAGGACTAATAGTGAAACCTTACACCTTAAAAATTATAAACACCTCTTTACTCTTCTTGAATTTCCACATGCATGGTTTTTCCCTCTACCACTTATTAGGATGGAACCAATATGAAGAAGCTCAAGAGGAGTCCCTATAGGATTGTCAGGCCTTAGGGTTAGCCCTGGGTGGCTTGGTCTTGGTCAGGCTTATACACACACACACACACTTCAACTCATCACACACACAATCCCAAGACCCTAAAATCACCTACACTTAACCCATTCCCCAACTCTTTTGGAAACTCATGTGGGTGATCTTCAAGCCCTTAGCCCTTGGCTAGGATGACTAGGACCAACATATGGAGGATCCAAAATAGGCTCTCAGTGATCTCATGGCACTAAAAGTAACATTGTGATTAAGATCTTCGATGATTTCCAATTTCACCAAAACACCCAATTTTAACCTTCTAACCTCAAACTTTTTCAAAATTACTAAAGCACCCTTAGAACTCTAAAATTTTCAAAATTTCCCAAATTGTCAATTCTCACCCAAGAACCATATTGAACCCTTCCAAATCATTCAAATAGACTAAAAAATCCCAATTTCCCCAAAATTCCTTTGATTTCCTCAAAATTACAAAAATGCCCTTCATGCCCCAAAAATTTTCAAAATCTCAAATTTCACCCTAAACCTCACCCATATCAATCCTAACCACCCAATGATCCCAACTACACCCAATTCTACCAAAATTCCCAAATTGACCTTAAAAGCCCAAAGTACCAAAATCAACCCCAATTTCCACTAAATTCATTTCAAATTTCTCTAATTTTAAATCTCCACTAAATTTCATCATGTCTAAGACCGATTAAAATCAAATACAAACCCAATTTGATTAGTCCATGATCAATTTCAAAAATCAAATTCCTCATGCATACTTTAAAAGCCCATACCCATATGCATTCCTAAAAGCCCGTGACATTAATTTTAAAAGGCCCAAATTGAGCATACATGTCAAAAATCCCTTCGTTATTGTCCCATATTAATCAAAATCATTTCATCATGAAATCATACCTAGCATACCATACATGTAAATGAAATTTTATCCAAATGGGGCACGTTGGCATTTTTTCATTTAAAATAAATAAATACCTAATTCCCTTTCTCATGAAACTTCCTCATGACCTCATACATGGCATGCCATGTCTCATGAAGCTTGTCATGGACATCATGAGGTCAAACTTACAAAATTTGGCAAGTGGAGGTGACTCTTCCTTCTTCCTCCTTCACTTGGGCTTAGGCTTTTCACGCAACATCTATGCCTTGGTTTCATGCTCGAACCAGCCACCAAAACTTACCTAAACCTCTTTTGGGGTCAAACCCATCATCCTAGCCCCCTTGGACTTAAGCTAGCCACTTGACCAAGGGCTTAAACCCAACCCAAGAAAACTTAACCTAAACCCAATTTCTCCCTTATTCTTTGGCCATGAGCCCACTTGAGACTAAATTGACTTGAAATCACATTTCCCTTGACCTTCTCAGTGTAGAGGTGACCACACTTGCCCTGGCCAGCCACCTAGCCATTGGAAAATGCTAAGTACTAGACAAGTGGGACTCGCTGATGTAGCTCATTTCCAATGACCATCAAAGCCCTTCTTCCCTCCACCTAAGCAACCTCCTTGCCACCATGGCTTTCCCAGATGACAGTCATGGATCGCTCTATAAAACCTGCACCTCACGGTCAAGTGCAGGAAGATGATCAAACCTTAACAAAACTTTGCCACAATTCTCCCGGACCCCTAGCAGCCTTATGAAGCTCATCCCCACCATTTTTCAGCCTCCATTCTCACTTCATTGCCCTAATTTTGAAGTCCAAATCCAAGGCACTTTTTTGCCATCTGAGTAAACCTTACTAAATCCAAATTTACTTGCTCTTAAGCTTCCTCAGAGCAAGAAAGGAAGTTCCCCATCAAAATTGACTCTTCCCGAGCCCGTTGCACCAGACTTTGACCAAGGCTGCACCACCCTCTAATCGAACTTATGCTTAGGCCCTATCCCGAAGAGAGGTAACACTTCGAGCACACACATGGGACTTCAAGGAAGCTTTTACTACCATTTGATTAAAGCTACACCTCTTGGACAAAGGTATGGACAAAAAATCAAAATTTTGCTTCGGTTTCAACCTTTGTGAAGTAGATCTTAATTTCATGCTTGATTAACCATATAGATATGTTCATCTCACCTAAATGAAGGTGTAGGAACAAACCCCATATGATTTCATTAAGAATCAAGCAAGAAATTAGGGCTGAAAATGAATGGTTATCTGGTTAAGGCGCATTTGGGATGATGACTAGGAGCCGTTGGATCACACGTGTATTGAGTGGATGACTGAGATCGCGTCGAACGAGCATATGATTTGTGAAAAGCGAGCTGAGTTAACAGCTGACGTTGATGGGAAATTGAATTTAAGCACACCGCTTGTACTTTCGGAGACGTGAAAGTATGATATTTTATGATTTAAATAATTACAAAAACTTTAAAAATTTATAACTTTGTATAAAAAAAATGCTAAAAATAAAATAAAAACACCCCTGTGCTCAGTGAACAAAGAAAAAAATGTGGATTAGAAATAAAAAATATTTTCTTTATATTTATTTCTAAATTAATGAAATATTCTGAAACTTGTTTAAATCATAAAATTAAATGTTTATCATAAAAATATGAACTTTGGAGGGTTCATTTCTCACATGACTAGGGTTGCTCTTTGATTTTTCCAAAGCCAGAGAGCACTGCTGACATTGGAAACCCTAATTTTCAATGTAAATCACCATTTTCTGTTTAAAATAATTATAACAAAATATAAGTCAAAAAATTATAAAAATTGGTTTGGTAGGTTCACTGTGGTCAGAGAAACTTAAGAAAAATATAAATCAAAATTTAAAAATTTTAAGACATATTTTTCTATTTTAAAATTTTAAAAATTACCAAAATTAAGAAAAATACAAAATAAGTCAAATAATTACCAAATTTGGCTAAATTGAGGCTAATCACCTCAAGAGGCACCTGTAAAAATTTCGAGGTCATAAAATTTTTTTCGGTGTAAGAATGAATTTTATAAGAAAATGTGAATTTTTGATTAAAAAATAAATTAAAAGAAAAATAAAAAATTATAAAAACTGGTTTGGGGCGTTCTTTGTGACCAGAAGCACATATGAAAAATAAAATTGAGGTTATTATAATTACTTTTTTTATGTTCTTTTTAGTACTTAAAAAAATTATTAAAAAATAATTTAAACATAAGAAAAATGCAAAATAATTTTCGTTGAGCTCTTTAAGGTCAGAGAGACTTATGAAGAATATAAAAGAAGAATTTTGAGAATAAAAATGCATTTCGGTTATTTATTTACTCGTTAAAAAAAATTAAAAAATTATTAAAAAAATAAAATATAACTAAAAAATTCACTAAAATTGTTTCTAATAGTCCTCTCACCTAATTGAACCTCCAATAATTTTCTTAAGCACAAAAAGTTTATTTTACTTAGGTATGTTGACCTCACTTTTGGTTGATGTCTAGTTTTTCCTCTTTAGTAGCCTAGGGTCTAGCCATATGACTTTCATGTTGACTACTATTAGAAAATTAGAAAAAGAACCTTCGCAATTAGAAATTCCAAACTCCTCTTTACCAAACTTAAAGTTCCATATAGTGCTCCTAACCTCTAGCACTTAGTATGTGAGGTCATTATGGGGGAGCTCAAGGAGAGTTCTCATAGGACTACTTGCCCTTAGGGTTGACTCTGAGTGTTGGTCTAGAGCTAAGGTACTCACCTCACTCAATCACTCACAAATACAACCCAAAATTTCTTGACATTGATTCCTTAATCCTTTGGGAGACTCATGTAGATGGTCCCCTAAACCCACTGACCCTAGGTTAGGGTTTAGCTAAGACCAGTACATAGAGGAACAAAATGCGGTTTCCATTAGTCCATAGCTCATTTATGATGATTTGTTCCCCAGTTCTACCAAAAATACTCAACTTTGCCTTTTTTCACTAAATTTACCTAAATTTCCTAAGTACCATCAAAACCCTAAATTTGGCCAAAATTCTCAAATTTACCTAAAATATCCAAATTTGTTCAAAAATCATTTCAAATCTTTTGAAGACATCCAAATTACCCAAAATTACAAAAAAATTGTAAAATTACCATCCTAAGCCCAAAATTTCAAAAATTTGAAAAAATCCAAAAAATTTCCAAAACCTTCCAAATATTCTCAATTTCATTTTTCTCAATTACCACATGACTAATTTGACCAAAACCCCCCAACTTGCCTTTAAAGGCCTAATTTTCCCCAAATTCACCTAAAAAGTCCATCAATTTGGTCCCAATTTTCCCCAATTTCAATTCTAAACTCAAATTCACCTTCCATATGACCAATTTAAACCAAATTAAAGCTCAATTGGCCCATGCTTTGAGCCTAATTTTTATCTAAATCCAACCCCCAATTTTGGCCATATGACTTAATCTCTCACCAAATTGAACCTATAGTCTACTCAATTTGCCACAATTTATGTTGAAAACTCTTCATAACACTCATACACATCAAACTTGACCTTAAATTGACCTTGATCAATCCTAAAGTTCATTTAATTTCAACATAAATCCATAAATCCCCAATTTTACCATAAATTGGCCATGTCTCAAAATTCCACCAAATTGATTGCCTTAGCCCCAAAATTTCCACTCCATTCATTCATGAAAAATTTTTATAGCATCTCCTTTGATCATTTGGACCATTCAATTGAGCCAAATTCTAATCCTAGCTCAAACTATGCCCAAGTCTAGTCCAACATGCCCAAATTTACCAAAATCTCAAAATCCTTCAAATTCAGCTTCTGCAATGGCCTTCCCAACGCTGACTTTTTCTTGCAACTTGCCGACAAGCCGTGAAGCCCACAATGTCTCTCCTACCATTAAGTTCAGAGTCAGATTTGAAGATCTTGAGGTCATCCTCGAAAAGGCCCCGTTAGTCATAATGAAAGTCATCTCTCCAAAAGTTCAGGAGCTGTCTGCTGAATTCAACCTGAACTGTCTTCAGGACTTCCCATTTTATAAGAAAGCCAAGACTACTGTTGCCACTATGACACCTTCCAAGCCTGTTGTCCCCGCTGCTCCTAAGGGGAAAGAAGTAATGATCATTGAAGATCCGATTGAGGGATTAGCTGTTCCACCATTAGTATTCAAAATCGAATCGAGTTCAAGAAATGCACCACTAACCTGAACTCAAAGGAGAAACCGCAACAGGAGAGTTTGGAGGGCCACTAAAGCCCAGGCTTCTGAAGAGATGCCCGTTAAGGAAGATCCTCACCAAGACAAATCAAGATTGCTGAAAACATATCCACTTCTGCGGGGAAGTAGATTCCATCCTTTAATTGATACCAATGGATACAAGAGTATCCAAAAAATCACCGCCACATTACCAACACTTCATGGACAGGGGATGGAGGAAAATAAACATACACCTGTCACCCGAGTAAGTTCAGTTTTTTAGAGACTAGCTGCCAAAGAGGGCTGCTCAGTTAATGAATTACTTAAATGAGTGGGACATGCAATTTCCCCTCGTATGAAGCAAGAAATTTTAAGGGACATCAAATCTGTCAGATGATCTCAGAAGTCAACTGAAAGTCCGCCTGCTCATATTCCCGTCTGGTTCCGCTTGGGAAGCAGAGTCGACACTGCTATTGTCACCACAGATTCTACCGCTACTAGGACCACAGGCCGTTGACCAGTTAAGTCAAGACTGGGGCCAAGAATCCTACAGATCACCCACTTCAAAGAAATTCCTAAAATTTTGAAGAAAAAGATGAAGAAATTGCCCAGTACTGTAGTCAGTCTGCACCATGAGGAGCATACTTCCCTTCGACATACCGATGTTTCTACTAGGACACTCTATCCTGAGACATCATTATCAAAGAAAAAGGTGTAGATACCCAAGGTCACTGTACCGATACAGTTTAGTAAGCCCACAAGGCAAGTGCATGGAATGAAGTTAGGGTCCGAAGTATCTGCCATTGTTGCAGCAATTGTTAGCGAGATGGAAGAGCATGAGGAGGAGGTCCAGCAGGGTCTTTCAGATCTTAAGATAATCAAAGAATCAATAATCAAAGAAAAGTTGAAAAGCTCAGAGTCAAGATTTTCAAGTTAGCCTAAGAATACAGAGTTTTCATCGATGATGATGATGAAGATTTTGATTATAAGGATTACCTCAAAGAGGATTTCATGGATGTCCATGTCATTGAAAACAGATCCGCTACATTTGCGAGCGAGGCTCAACCTCTCGTTGAAGAGAACACCATAGATGAGTTGTGTAGGGCTATCCTCCTAAGGGATGAGCAAGTCAGCCAACTGGAGAAAAGGATAGAAGAAATGGATACGACCATGACTGTCATCGCCACCATTCAAGGGCAATCACAAGCACTGCAACTTGCCTCTCCAGAGATCAACCAACCAGAAATCATACACATCACAGACAAAAGAAGAGAAGTTGCCTCAGAAATCAGAGATGAGCAACAAAAGAAGGATTTTCCATCGATCGCCATGCTAAAGAAGGAATTTAAGAAAATGGTTGAACAATTTCGGGAAGCCTTAACTCAATTTAAGGGTGGTGCATTGATTCTAAAGGATAGACCCTACACAGAAGAATTCGATGTCGTACCCTTCCCCAAGGGTTTCATGGCCATGAACTTTAAGATATTTGATGAGACTGGAAATATCAGACAACACATAGCACATTTTCGAGCTAGTTGTGGCAACACAAGAAATTACGAAGCTTTACTCTACCAACAGTGTCAACAACCTGCCAGGGATTGCTTTCGATTGGTATTCTGATTTAACCAACGGATCAGTTAAGACATTTGCTAAGCTGAAATAATTATTTATGAAGAGATTTGCCAAAACGCAAGACCATGTCTCTATAGGAGAGCTCATGGTGGAAAAGCAAAAGCCCAAAGAGACTTTAGTGGATTAAATTTTGAGGTGGAGAAACCTTAGCATGAAATGTGAACCCCAACTACATGAACATCACACAATTGAGATCTTACTCAAAAGCATTCATGGGCCAGTAGCTTTCATGCTCAAGGGACTCACCATTAAATCCTTCGAGAAGCTACTCAATAAAGCCAACAGTCTTCAAAAGGAAATCAAACATATGGATTCTCACAAGAAATCCAAGGCAACCAGAGTATTTGAAAAGAACTCAGGAACAATAGCAACTGTTGATAAAGGGAAACACCCAATGAAGATATATCCAGAAATTCCTCATCAATCTTCATCAAAACATGCTTAGAAATAGAGTAGCCAGTCCAACCAGTGACCTCCCTTAGAAGGATCACCTTGAACAGGGAACAAGAAAATATCTTTGACAGAACATCAGAAAATGGTGTATTCTTTAAAAGATGAAGCCGTATCGAAATGTTCAAAAGTCTGATGAAGAAACCTGAGTTCAGATTACTAGATCCAAATAAATCCAAAGAAGTCTACAAGAAAAATCAACCAAATTATTGCACATACCACAGGTAGCTTGGGCACACTATAGAAGAATATTTCATCTTTAATGATTGGCTCGAGAAGAACCTTGAAGAAGGGAATATAAAGATCCCAAAAGAATATTTAAAAGAACTTGAAAAAGGTTCCATAAATATGATTTCGGCCGAACTAATCCCTCTAGTTGATCCGTATACTGGAGAAGATGGATAAAGTATGACTTGGAACAAGCTCAAGAGGTTCCTAAACCAAATACATGATTCAACGAAACAATCTTCTACATATACCGAAAAAGATAGATGAAATGAAGTTTGGAGCAAATCATCCAAGAAAATATTGAACCAACTCCAGAATGCATCAAAACAAGCTTCTGATCAGAGTCTTCAGCTCGCCAAGATCAAGATGAAGATTTCACAGCAAGAGTCGTCGTCATCAAAGACAAAGAAAAGAAGAACACCACTGTGAAGATCGATAGCATTTGGGGTAGGATAGGGGCTGCCACTACTAGATTGATTGTCTCGGAGTCGGGGAAGAAAATTCTCGAACCCCTAACTTTGTATGATTATCTTTTTGGCCCTCTAAGGTCTTATGAAATAGTGAATGTGATTTCAACTATGTTTTAACTGTTTCTGGTGATAACAAAACTGATATTAACCAATCTAGCTTCAATCTTGATTTCTAAAATGATCCTCAAATCGCACTTGAGTCCGATGAACTCACTAACAAGATTGAAGAAGACATTAACAATACCACTTATGACAGCACCGAGAGTGAGGAACCAATTCTCGAGCACCACGGTGCACTGCTTGTCATCAGCTTAGATCTTTCCGACAAAGAAGAAACACTAGAAGATTCAACAATGGTACCTCAAGAAGAAGAAATTATAGAAGTGAATTTAAGGAGCAGGAGAGTGTTACCCTCGAGAACAGCTTCAACAGATAAAGAAAAACAAATATTAACTTGAGAAGAGCTACCTCCACCTCCACCAGTGGAAGAACCACATAACCAAGAGAAAATTAGAGGATCATACAAAGTGGATTACAACATGCTAGCTCATCTTAGAGAGTTGACAGCCAGATTAAACATCTACAATGCTCTGATCCTATCAAAGGAGATGAGAGAGTCTCTGGTTACAACTTTTCTTGACCTACAGATCTGTTTAACCCAGTTGGCCAGCACATCCTCAGATGAAGTTTGTTCGTTGAAAGAATAGCTTGGGGTAACCTTCACAGATGAAAAATTGTTGCTTGATACCACCGACCACAACTGACCACTTTACATCTCCGTTAACATCAGCAGATTTGTGTTGTCCAGAGTTTTAGTAGATCTAGGAGCATCCTTAAACTTGATGAGTCTACAGACATTAGCCTATTTGGACATTAAAGCTCAGGAACTTACGACTGATAAAATGAGGCTAAGAGGGTCAACCAAAAGGGAGAAAGAGCCATTAGATTGATTACATTGCTTATGAAGGTTGGAGAACTAACAACAACCGCTAAATTTCATATCATCGACATCAAGACCTCTTTCAATGCTCTACTAGGTCGACCCTGGATTCACGAACACAACATGGTTCCATCGTCTCTACAACAGTGCATCAAGTACTATAAAGAAGGACAAGAATATTGCATCAAGGTAGATCTACAATAGTTTTCAGTTCATGAAGTTCTTATTCATGAAGATGTCGCCTACTACGCGCCTCTAAAGAAAATTGTCTTCTCTCATGAAATTGCAACAAATAAAAGGGAAGATTCATATAAATTGCAAAGAGGAGGCCATTCAACTCCACTTCAGCAATCATTCACCACTCTTTTGCAATAGGTTGGTGGAGGTTCTTTTAGTTTGCACACCTGAGGTCTAGGCCGGGGATGTGGACGTGGAAGAATCAACTTAATTATTGAACGGGTTGGGCCAACCATCAACTTTGGTGATGAAGACAGTTCCAAAGAAACAACAATGTCACCCTGCATGAAAACCAAAACTGTTAGGATAACCACAAAATCAAAACCAAAACCCAAGCCAAATTTAAAATCAACCAAGATAAAAATCACCTTCACAACATTCAAAATATAAAACAACTCAAAATTTAATCACAAACATCACAGAAAACCACAACTACAACTAAATTAAAATGTATCTATCAGATGATCGGGAATACCTCGGAGGAGGTAACCTACGGTTGCTAACGAGGCTTCCCACGATCTAAATGACAGTATGGAACTCATTAATTTGAGTTTAGTAAATTCATTTGAAATAAGTAAATCTAATAGAAAATAGTGATACTGGAATGAGGGAACCGTAGGATCCTAACCGTTGTCGCTCTAATCAACTTTAACATGCCTCATAATATTTAAAGAACTACAACCATAGGGCCACCTGATTTAACGCCATAACTTGACACCCCAGAAAACTTAAACTCATCATGGCAAGGAGCTTGAAGCTAGCATGGTGGGCAGCATGTCCATATTTAACAGCAAAACCTGCCTTCCCCAGCTAAACATATTTCCTTCCTTAGAATTAAACAACCAAGCCATAGAATTTTGAGGTTGTCTGCTTATGCAACATAAATCCTCACCTTATCTTTATGTCTTTGTACAAATCTGTTGTACAATATAAGCCCTAACTCATTTTAGGATTCTGAGGTTCTCGTTCGTCATGTCCTAAATCCTCACATCTTCCAGGTTATTTGCGTGATCGTTTCACACAAATGTAAGCCCTAATAAATAAAATTAGTAGGATGAAACACTCAAATAAATTTCTCCTCAAAATTGAAGCCAAATAATATGATAGATTGAGAAGTCACCGAGGTTCTCCTATGGATCCATGACGTCCCCTAGTTCTTCCTCCTTTGGATTCTACAACAAATGTTGCTTAATTGAACCAATTCCTTTTCACACCTCTCTGTTCGATCTCTTTGAAAAGTCCTATCCTTTAACCTATTTGAAGATAATATTTTCTGATTTTTATCGAGAGTTTTCTTAGGTGACTTTGGTCATTTAAGATGTAATTAACTATAGAAGTTTGCCCTTATAGAAAGCTTGTCTGAACCCAACTTAATATAAACCATATTTAATTCTTCAAATTGAAGAGGCGAAACTGTTGGAAAATAAAACGATTTCGCAGACCAAACGGATGTCATATATTTCTTAGTTTATTTGATCGAGCCTCATCCTCAAGTCTTGTGTTTATCCTTTGAGATAGATACAAAGTTTGAGGTACAACGTTATTTCACTTAAACTATGGAAAATATGGGGTCAGTTTGATTTCATATTTTATTCTAAACTATATATACATATGTAAATTAAACATCCTTCCGAAGCGGGTGATGAGATTTCGATTCCGGTTACCGACAGCTTCTTACGGACAACTCCTTAACCAAAAATAATGTCGACAAGGTATTTAAGTATCTTAAAAAATCCTTATTTTGAAGTTAAAATAGTTATGAAAATTAAATAAAAAAAATCACAAATTCTCCTTTAATGCCTTAATTGACCCATGAATGAGATGACAATACAATTTTAAATTCATTTGAGTTTAACTTGAGTAATTATGAAGTGGAAAGCCTTCAGGGCAAAATAGTAATTATGGGTTTCCTTACCCTAAATAAATTTTTGTAGAAACTAAAGGTTAAATGAGCAATGTTAATCATGATGAATCCTTTTAAATGATTGTAACATAAGGGGATAAAAGGTAGAAACCAACTCATCACTTCTTTAAAAAAAGGGTAAATTGTAATTTCTTGAATTATTGTGATTTGGAAGTCAATCTGATTTGGAGATCCTATGGTGAAGGGATTTTGTTAGGAAAATGTTAATCCACTGATTAGAAGCCTTACTTCCATAGTTAAATGATGAATTGATCTTTCAATAAGGATCAAGTGCACTTCACTTAATATATTTTAAAGATTGTAAATCTACCCATGAATGTTTAAGAGCTTAGTAGTGAACTAGGCTCGATCCTCTATCATGTAATAATGTTTAGATAAAAGGAATATAATTAATCATAACATTTCTAAAACACTATAAGCTCAGCTTTGATAAGGAGGAGTAGGTATCCCTTAATGATCATATATACCCTTAAAGGTGTCTACTCACATAATTCATAAAGTGAAACATCAAGTGAATGTTTAATTGCCCTACTCATGGGATGATTAAAACATTGAGAGGTTCATTGAAAACATGTTAAAATATTATCACTAAATCCTAACATAATCCAGGATGAATGATTCAACAACAAAATAAGTTCATGTGAACTCGAAATGATTCAGAAAGTTTTAAAAGTTGTTTAGGTTATGCATCAAACACTTTTACAATCTTTTAGATATTTTGAAGAACAATTGAACTTATTATGCTTTGATGAAAAAAATCATCCTCAAAGTATTTAGAATCCACCAAGTTATGCCCCAGGACCCATCAATTCACCAAATCAATAGAAATACCCTACACTACTTATCATATATTAATGGACATAAGTCTTTTCTAAGGTATTCAAGTCCTTGTGAGCGACTAGAAATATTTATTTTTGCCACATATAGATTATCAAACTAGTGTAAGTCTGAGGTCTAGGTGGCTAGGGTGTTTTGTGCTAAACGAGGGATACATAGTGGGATTTTTAGAATAGTATCTCCTACCTCAAGGATCTTCAATGAGGGAAGAGGACAAGAACCGATGATACTATTCACTGACTCTTTGTGGGATTGTTGCCCCCAACACTCTTAGATTATTAGTAGTCCTAGCTTGATTAGAGTAATTAGCTTGTGGACTACACTAATTTACAAAATATTCACAAAAATAAAACAAAATTTCTTTTTCTTGTTAAAGTGAACTCTACATGAAAATTTAAACAACAACTTTTGCATGAAGATTTAAATAATTTTTTTTATGAAAACTTATGAAGGTCCACGGTTAGTCACTTTAATCAGAGTTAAGGACTATCCTCCGTAAGTTGTCGGGTTGGTAACTCTTGTTCAAGGTTGGGAAGCACACAATCCAGCTCTGAGTCCCCACCTTTACCAATGACTTACACGTAGTCCTGATCTTTCATATGTGACTATGAGTTTTGCTTTGTCGGTTTATATTTTTGCTACGACTTGCTTTGCTACTTCTGTGTACTAGATTTTCCTGTTTTCTTTTTCATAATTTATTTAAATTTACTACCAATATACTATAATTTATGATACTAACCATGCAGCAGTAGCGAAGGCCCAAGTACACATTTACATTTTATGAACTGCAAATTTTTTATTTACCTTACAACACTTTCTAATTGCATTTATTTACTTTACATGTAAAACTAAACCAAAATTGAAAATAAAAAAAGACATTTTCAAAATATAAATACACTTTTAAACTTAGTGAACACCCTTAAATTACTTTTTTTGGGTTTATGAGGATTTATTCGATGTGATAACCCACGGTTGCAAACGAGAATTTGACATGCCTAAAAATGTATTATTTTTCATGTTTCATTCTATAATGATATTACACTTTAAAGATATGTTTTTTTGTGTTTTGGTTGTAGGTACATCAAATTAAATAATTTGGAGCGATTGGAGCAAAAGAAACAAAAATGGACCAAAACAGAGTAAACCGGAGCAAATCAGGTCGAATCTGGGCACACCGGGGCCATGAGGACCAAAACCAGGCACTTTACTGCCTGTGCTCAGTTCTTAAGTGCCCAAATATGGTGCTTAGGTTCCATCAGACAAAGAGGGGGACGCTTAAGATCCTAAAAACGGAGCTTAGGTGCTAATTACGATTCTCAACATATATTCTAGAATATACATAGGATTTGGACAATTTTTGAAGCATTGCTTAATGTATCTCTTGGGGAATTCATTAAAAATAAGAAAATGGACTTTATAAGAGAATTTGGGGTGTTTATCTGGAGTTATGAAGAGCAACTTTAGGCACCATTTGGAAGATTCAATGAATATGGACAGTTTTGAAGAGACACTTAAGAATACTTTGGCAAATTATAAATAAGGCTTGGAAATGATTTTAAAAGAACTATTGTACTCTTGAATCAATTAGAAGAGGAAAATAATGCTTGGAGAAGAGGAAGAAGGCTTGGGTGTGAGCCCCAAGTGGGGCGGCAAGGTGAGAGAGACAGAGAGAGTGTGAGAATTTCTTCTTTTCTTTTCACTTTGTTCTTATAGAGGATTGTAAGGAGATTGCTTTTGCTATATAAGGAGAGTTTTATTTCCATCAGAGATAAGTATTTTCATTGTATTTTGATTTTAATCTAGTACTTAATTTGTATATTTTTAAAGTCTTGTTCAATAAAAAGTTCTTGTTATTTCTCCATGTCTAGTGAGTAGTTTTCTTTACTCTTCCCTCTTGTAATGAATTAGTATGCATGTGTAGGATATAGAATTGAGTAGAGTGATAATATATTGTGATGATTTTACTTTATTCTTCATTTACATGTAAATTTGATCAACTCGTATGTTAAAATTTGTTGTGAGAACATGTAAGATCTGGGATGGTATTGTCTTAATCAAGTGTGGTAGAATCACATGAGATTGCACAGATGAGAAATATAGTCTATATGGTTGAGTGAAAATAAATAGGTAAATAATCTTTAATGGGTGTAGAATTATATGTCATTTGAGTGACAGGCTAAAGCCCCCTAATTTGGTCTAATTTTTTAGGTTTTGATGCGAGATGTTAGCCTCTAGGTGGAGGGATAAGAGTGAACTCTAGAGTGAGAGCTAGTATCTTCCCTACCTAGCTCATCTTCAAAACTATTCAAACTTTAGATTAACCAATGTTCTTTATAGCATGGGTAATGAATATAATTTCTGTTGTTTTTCACAATCTCTCTCACTACTTGTTTTACTTTTACACATGTCACTATTTACATGAGGAAGAGCACTTTTAATATATTAAACCCCACTTTCTGATTTTCACTAAGTATTTTAGTTTAAGAGTAGAAGTATTATTATAGTGATAATTATAGGATATAATCA
>NEWO01000911.1:37763-65535 GCA_003013225.1 Phalaenopsis aphrodite
CCTTTCTCATTAAGAGACAAGGCTAAAATGTGGTTATACTCATTAGCACCTGGCTTTATTAAAAAGTGAAATACTGAGATAGAGGGTGTGGTTAGAAAAGAGAAAGAAGTTGTGAGAGAAACAAAGAAAAATAAAAGACCCGAAGAACATGTTTCTAAGGATCTGAAAAATTTAATATCTCCAACTAAAATCAATTTAAAAAGACCACCACCTCCATTTCCTCAAAGACTTAGACAGTATAAGTTGGATAAATAATTTTCAAAGTTTATGGAAGTACTTAAGAAGTTAATAATAAATATTCCTTTTGTCGAAGCTTTGGAACATATGCCAAGTTATGCAAATTTTATGAAGGAGATATTAAACTAGAAAAGGAAATTTGAGGATTACGAGAAAGTTGCGCTAAGTGAGGAGTTCAACGCTATATTTTAGAAAAAGCTTCCTAAGAATCTTAAAGATTCTTTTAGCTTAAAAATTCCTTGTTTATTTGGAGAAAGATTATGTGGAAAAGCTTTATGCGATTTATGATCGAGCATTAATGTGATGCGTCTAACAATATTTAGAAGGTTAGGTTTAACCAATATTTCTCTCACTACTGTAACCGTTCAGTTAACTGATTGATCTATCATTAAAGGGGTTATGGAAGATGTGCTTGTTAAAGTGAATAAATTTATATTTCCTATGGACTTTTTTGTATTAGATATGGAGGAAAATAAAGAAAATCCAATTATTTTGGGGAGATCTTTTCTTATTACTGGACAAGCTATGATAGATGCACAAAAAAGAGAGTTTACTATTAATATTAATGACCATGAAATGACTTTTAATGTTTTAAATGCTATGAAGTATCCAACTAAGAGAAAAGATAATGATTATTTTTTGATCGATGAAATTGATTATCTAAGTAAAGACTATTTCCAAGAAAGTTTTGAGAGTAAGTCAACAGATGAGATCGAAATGAACTTTCATGATGAGTTGAAAACGTTATTTAAAGAAAACTGCATGCATGTTCAGGAGAAGTGTGAAGTGATGGATGTTACCAAAAATAGTAAACTTTTAATTCCATCTATTGAAAAATTTCATGAACTTAAGATGAATGTACCCCATACAATTTTAAAGCCTACCTATTTAGACAATTCATCTACACCACCGGTCTTTATATCTTCAGATTCAACTCAATCACAAGAAGAACCTGAACTGAATGATGAAATCAATAAAAGATCTCTTAAGAAAGAGCTATTCAAAATCACTAAATGGAATATTATGTGGTATACAAAAAAATGAATGAGATTCTAATGTTGGGGCAACCAAAGTAAACATTGGATACATTGGTTCATCGATGTTGGACCAATTGCTTCGTGGGAGTTTACCCATGATTATCTTTGTTATCTGTTTAGTGTGATTGTTGTTATGTTGGATTGGATAATAGTGGGATGTTGGACTTTGATCCGTGTTTGATGGTAAGAGTGGATTAGATTAATGTTGTGAGGTAATTCCTTCGTCATGACTAGATTTGTATATAATTTCTGGTAGTAGCAGGTTGACGAGTCTGTTACGACTTAATTCTCAACCGGAGCTGAGCATTACCTTGAAGCATGTAGAGTTTGGACTTGGACCACTCCATGTCAACTCTACTACTTCCTTTATCTGAATTTTTCTTCATTGAGTAAGGTCATAAACTTATTTAGTGAACAACATCTGGATGAACTGCACTATATTTACCAGATTATGTATGCCTTAGACTTAGAGTAACCTTAAAATTGGAAACACATGAGGGAATTCTAGTCCATGGGTGACAACCATATAAAGTTTTATAATAAAAACACGTTATTAGTGTAGTTTCTTCTGTTAGAAAGTGAAAGTAAGGAGGGAAAATGTGAGTAGAAGGGAGATCGAATTAACCTTAGTCGTTGTTTGTTTATGAATCTGTGAGTCTATGTATTGGAGTTTGTGTGTCTTTGTTTGTGAGTCAAGTTGAATGGGTCATTGGAGATAACAAAACTTATCTTTATATTTAAAACTTGTTAGCATCCAAAAATTCCTTTATAAAGTTTAAAATGTGTTCCTATTTAATCTTCAGATTGTACTTGCTCCACTATTTAAAATTCCTTTATAGTGTTATGTCAAGCATGTTTAGGCTAGATTTACTTTCTACTATAATGTTCTACCATGTGCTAATTGATGATATTTTTGTAGGATGTGTAGTAAATTGTAAAATTATTCTTTCTCTGCCGCATATTTTTGTACTTCATTGTTACACATGTTTGAGCTTAAGTTTGGGGGGGGGAAGAAAAATGTTTTCAAATTTAAATTTTACTTGTTTTCGAAAGTACTACAAATAAATTTGTATTTTATTTCTAATGATTATTGTTATGTGTTGTCACCTTAAGGATGTTAGAATTTTAACTATAGAAATGGAGTAGTAAAACTTAGTTGATATTTTTAGTGAAAAGGGTGAACCTATAGTTAAGGTTATTCAGTAGAGAACTTGAGAAAATGAATAACTATCTTTAGTAGGAAAAATTGTATTTTTTGAAAAACTAAGGATTCTTAGAATTTTTATTTTCAAACATTTAAGGCTCTTTTAAAAAGTATTTTAAAAAAATAATACATCTTTTCAAGTGAAGGAAAATAATAAGTTTTAACTTTAGAGGAGGATAGTGGAATTCAAAATTATTTAAGGACTTCTCTAGATATAGTAATCCTCACATATATAAAAAAAAGAAAATAAAACAATGGATCAAAAAGATCCTAAAAAAGAAAAGAAGATGAAAAAAAAAAGTGAGGAGAAGCTTGAGGAGAGGTCCTAATCAAAAATTGGTTTCACTTGAGTTTTTCTAGAGTAAGGAACTTAGAACAATCCTAAGCTTGCTTTTTATACTTATATTAGTAAAAAATATATATAAGAGAGTTCTTAAGTCTAGAAAGTAAAGTTCATAGGATCTGAAGTTTGAAAAATCTGCATATATTTCTGAATTAGATAGAAAAACAAATTTCCTAGTTTGATGATAAATATTTTAGACCCTGGGCTAGTCTGATTCACTAGAAGTTCTTCTAATTTTAACTATCAACATTTTTAGAACAAAATTTTAGCAATTATAAAGGATGACCCATTAACTCTAATTTACATTAATTATTTTAAAAATGTAGTATTACTCGAGGACAAGTAATGTTTAAGTTTGGGGGATTTTGATACGCCTAAAAATATAATATTTTTCATGCTTCATTTTATAATGATATTGCACTTTAAAGGTATGTTTTCTTGTGTTTTTGGTTGTAGGTACATCAAATTGAAGAATTTGGAGTCATTGGAGCAAAAGGAACAAAAATGAACAAAAACGGAGCAAACCGGAGCAAATCAGGTTGAAGCGAGGCACACTGTGTCCATGGGGACCAAACCTGGGCACTTAAGTGCCTATGCTTGGTGCTTAAGCGCCCAAATATGGCACTTAGGTGCCACCAGACAGAGAGGGGGGCGCTTAAGCGCCCAAAAATGGCGCTTAGGCGCCAAATACAGTTTTCAACATATCTTCTAGAATATACATCGGATTTGGATGATTTTTGAAGCATTGCTTCGTGCATCGCTTAGGAAATTAATTGGAAATGAGAAAAGGGACTTTCTAGAATAATTTGAGGCGGTTATATGGAGTTATGAAGAGTCACTTCAGGCACTATTTGGAAGATTCAATGAATATGGACAGTTTTGAAGAGACACTTAAGAATCTTTTAGGAAATTATAAATATGGCTTAGAAATGATTTTAAAAGAACTCTTGGACTCTTGAATCAGTTAGAAGAAGATAAGAAGGCTTAGAGAAGAGGAAGAAGGCTTGGGCGTGAGCCCCAAGTGGGGCGGAAAGGTGAGAGAGAAAGAGAGAGTGTGAGAATTTCTTCTTTTCTTTTCACTTTGTTCTTAGAGAGGATTGTAAGGAAATTGCTTTTACAATACAAGGAGAGTTTGATTTCCATCAGAGATAAGTATTTTCATTGTATTTTGATTTGAATCAAGTACTTTGTTTGTATGTTTTCAAAGTCTTGCTCAATAAAAAGTTCTTATTGTTTCTCCATGTGTAGTGAGTAGTTTTCTTTACTCTTCCCTCTTGTAATAAATTAGTATGCATGCATAGGATATAGAATTGAGTAGAGTGAGAATATATTGTGATGATTTTACTTTGTTCTTCATTTACATGTAAACTTGATCAACTTGCATGTTAAAATCTGTTGTGAGAACATGTAATATCCGAGATGGTATTATCTTAATCAATTGTGGTAGAATCACATGAGATTGTATGGATGATAATGTATTATATATAGTTGAGTGTAAATAAATAGAAAAATAATCTTTAATGGGTGTAGAATTAGAGAACTTTAGAGTGATAGACTAAAACCCGCTAATTTGGTCTATTGTTTTAGGTTTTGATGCGAGATGTTAGCCTTCAGGTGGAGGGATAAGAGGGAACTCTAGAGTGAGAGCTAATATCTTCCCTGCCTAGCCCGCCTTTTGAATTATTCAAATTTTAGATTAACCAATATTCTTTATAGCATCTCTAGTAAGGGTAAATAATATAATTGCTCCTATTTGTCACAATCTGTCTCACTACTTGTTTTACTTTTACACGTCACTATTTTCATTGCATGAGAAAGAGTACTTTTAATATACTAAACCCCATTTTTTGATTTTCACTAAGCATTTTAGTTTAGAAGTAGAAGTATTATTATAGTGATAATTGTAGGATTTAATCAAAATCAATCCTTTATCAACCTTCTAAGCTAGGGCGTGTTATTCTAGACTAGAACTTCTATTGAAAGCCACTGTGATTAACCTTGATCTTCGTGTGATCGATATTCATTCTTAATCAGAAAGCCCTATATTACTTGATAACGATACATATACTTGCGTAGAATTCCTACAAATATAATTGAAATCTTACTTTGCTTGGGATCAAATTTTTGGCTTCATTTTCGGGGATTAAAATTTTCAAATAGTGGTGTCAACTTCATAAATCCTTACACATAAAAAAATCTTGGGATCAGAATTCTCCAGTTTAAGTGAGCCTAACAACTCAGTCAAACTAACTAAATTCAGAAGAAAATAATGATGACATAATAAGAAAACTGTGAGATCCTAATTGGTGTCGCTCTAATTAAATTAAAATTCCCTTAATAAGAATTTTAAACAACAATAGCAACAAAATCAAAACATTGCACATACACTGCAAAACCGTGAAACGTTAAACCTTGGAACTGCTACTTAAACAAGGAGCTCGGAGCAAACAACGTGGACAGTACAATGAGGGTTTCCAAAAGAACATCTTCGAGAGAGCAAATGAGTCTACATCAACAAATATTTCTTTAGAATTAAACAAAAAGCCATAAGATTTTGAGGTAATATGTCTAACAGAGTGTAAATCCTTAGCTGATATTTATGCTCCTGCACAGTCATGCTGAGTAGTATAAATTTTAACTCTCTTTAGGCTCTAAGGTTGTCGTTCGGTAAGACATAAGTCCACCTATCTTCCTAGGATATTTGCATGATTGATATCATGAAAATGTAAGCCCTAAATAATAAAATTGACAAGATGAAAAAACTAATAATATCTCTTTGAAACTGAAGCCAAACCATAAGATAGTTTAAGAAGTCACCGAGATTCTTCTCAGGATCTATGACATCCCCTACCTTTTTTTTTCCATTGGATTCTATAATAATTGTTTCTATTTGATCCCTTCTCATTTGAATTTTTCATGTCCTACCTTGAAAACTCTAAACGTTAAATTTGTGAAGACAAATACCTCTGATCAAAATTGAGAGTTTTCTTAGGTAACTTTAGTTGTCTGTGATGTAATTAACTATAAAGGTTTGTTCTTATAGGAAACTTTAGAACCCAGGTAATATAAACTTTATCTAATCTTTTATATTAGATAGGAAAACTTGTCGATCAACATAAATGTTCATAGATCGAAACAAATATCATAAATTTTTTAGTTTATTTAATCGAGCATTGCTATTGAGTAATGTGTCTATTCCTCTGGATAGCTATATCGCTCGTGGTGTTGTGCTCAATCAATTAATCTATTAAATATATGAGATTCATTCAGTCTCCCTCTTCAAAAATAAAATGAAACTTTTCAAACTTATATAAATGTATATTAAATTAAATTATATTCTTAAAGCAACCGACCAAAACTCTCAATTTGACGAGCGGCATATACCTTTAAAAGGTTTCAACCAATCCTAAAATTGAATTATAATGAATCTTAATTAATTTCAAAAAGTAATAAAAATCTTTACACTTTAAAATGAACTTTATAAGAATTTTAAACCAAATTTAAAATAAAATTAAAAAAAACAATTTCTTTTTAACAAATTATTTTTCAAAAGATTTATAATTCTCAACAAATCAGTTTTAAAAATTTAAACACTATTTTCAAAATTTGCCAACCAATTTAAACAAAAATCGAACTTAAGTAACTCAAAATAAACTTTTAAAATAAAATTTTCTCAACAAATATAAGTTGCTCAACTTAAGTAAAACTGATATTTATCCAATCTAATCATTTAGTTACAATCAAATCTTCAAATCCACATATTTGAGTTTTCAAAATCTCTCATATCCCAGATAATTATTGATGATTAAGAAATGTATAAAACATTAGTTGAGAGTATTCTCAGGAGTTAACCTTGAGATATAATTAATTTTGAGGGAGCCCCCTCACATGGATATTAGACAACAAAATTAAATAAATCTTATCTTACAACAATAAGGTAAGAAAAATTCATGGTTTCATAGATCCATAAGTCACAAAATTTTTCATCATTCAAGTGATTATATCCATTCAAGTGCAATATTTTTATCATTCAGGGTTGTATATTATTCTTTGAATGTCATATCTGATCATTTAGATATGAATTTTTCAAAATCTATGGCAGCTGAGCAATAAAAAATACCCACCAATGACATCTATTTGTCACATAACACTTAGTTCAAATAGCCTTTGAGTGTGACTATAAAACTTCTTATGAAGTCTAATTGGCTAGCTAAGCTCAATTAAGTAACTGAAACCATTTTTTGGGGGTTAGCTAACATGCTTGAAACCAACCTAGCTGCAAAATTCATTACGGTAGACCTAGTTAGCGAATTAAGTCTAGTTCGATATATGCATCTACCTAATTTAGTACCTCCTTAGCCCCAAACTTAGCTTAATTTAGCATTCATTTACTTAAGTCGTACCCAAACTATAAGGTTAAGTTGAATTGTCACACTAAACTTGGAATAATTTTCTTCTTCCACACATTACCGCTTGTTAGACCCATTTAAATTCTTAAGTAGACTTAAGTTTCTTAGAATAAGTCTAATAGGGAAATTATTTAATTATAATATTATGTGGCATGGGAGATCCAAATTATTTAATTATAATATGATTTTTAATCAATAGAGAGGTGTATATTTATCACAAAATTTCTAAGATAGTTGGATGATAAAGACATTATTAAACTAAACTATGAAATTGTTTATTTAAAAAAAAAATTATTTTAAAAAGCATAAATAATTAAATTATCATGAAATGTATATTTTAAATAAAAAATTTACATACCTAGCGCACAATTCGTATGTATGTACATATTCACATTTTAATCAAATTGGTGCTTTAAACCTATGAATGAACATGGCTATTTCTCTTTTAAAATATGGTAAAAGTATTATTTTTATGCCATATTAAAGATTTATGTACAATAAATATGAAAGTTTGGATGTGAGATAATGTAGATACATTAGAATTGTGTGCAATGTCAATGTATGTGTGATTTCAACAAAAAAATGCATGATTCTCAATACACAAAAAAGATTGCATATCTTCATTAAAATGCATGTTTTACAATAAATTAAGCATTTTGGAAATTATATTTAAATCCCTTTAAATTAAAAGAGAAAGTTAAGAGGGATTTTCATAATTTGGGCTATAGGAGTTTTTTTCATCAACTTTTGGACTTCTATTAAAGACTTTTTTGGCAAAAATTTAAAATAATATTTTTTATAAATTTATTATTTTAAATAAAAACTAATATTTTAAATAGAAAAAATCTCCACATTAACAAGTATTTTGCAATGTCAACATGCAAAATCGCTTACTGATGTGGCGATTTTTCTTTGTCAAATTAGCAGTCAAAATCGCCTGCTGAGTTGATGATATTATTAAAACAAAATTATTTCGGATAATTATAAACTATTAATATTGTACTATGAAGTCATAACACTAAACTAATTTAGGGTAATTGATAGAGTGAAAGGATCCAAACTTTATGGTCGTGGGCTCGAGCCTCATGATAATTTTATTTTCTTAGGCATAATTTTTGTTTGACTTTTTAAAGTGCTTAAAAAATAATTAAAATATAAAGTTAATATTATAATATAAAATAAAATAATTTTAACTATATGAAGTTTTTATTGCAATTTACATCGAAAGATAAATTAAATTTAATGACTGAAATTAAGCTCATTATTTAATTTAATTTGTAGCAAATAATAATTTGAAATATTTTTATTTTAAAAAATTGTTAAATATAAATTTTGAGAAGACGAATATCTCTGCAGATTTTACAAGGCAAAATTTTAAAAATAACAATTTTATTTATTTATTTATTTATTAAAAGAGAAAGTTGCACTTTCACATATTCGATGGTAAATATTTATAAAACGTGTTTCAAGGTTTTTTTCAGCTACCCACATAACATCTTGGAAAATGCTAAATCTTAATTTTTTTGTCTTGAAAAACGCAAAACTATTTCCCACGGGTGAGTTTAGCTTCAATTTTGTCGTGTTAATTTATTTTTTATCAACTGTTCGAAAAATATTTAGGTACAGAGAACGCACGCAGCTCTTCGTGCATAATCCCCGAAAAAATATTACATCAGTACTACGCACGTAGAGAAACGTGCGTACCCAATAAAATCACGCCACGATATCCCGAAAAAAAAACGGCGCAGTAACACGGGGAATATTCCCCCCCCCCCGTGTTATTCATGTGTATTGTGTTATTCATGTGTTATTGTATCCTGGGAATATTCCTGGTGTTATAATAACACAATAACACATGAATAACACATGAATAACACACAATAACACAAGAATAACACGGGAGAGAATATTCCACCGTGTTACTGCGCCGTTTTTTTCTCTGTCGGGAATATTTCCCGTGTTATTCAAGTGTTATTGTGTGTTATTCATGTGTTATTGTATCCTGAGAATATTCTTGGTATTATAATAACACAATAACACATCAATAACACATGAATAACACACAATAACACATGAATAACGCGCAATAACACATGAATAACACGGGGGGGAATATTCCCCGTGTTACTGCGCCGATTTTTTTTCTGCGTCGCGCGGGATATCGTGGCGTGATTTTATTGGGTACGCACGTTCCTCTACGTGCGTAGTACTGCTGTAATATTTGGAATCAATTCCTAACACTAGAGAAAATGTGAAAGTGTAACCGCGGAAGGTATTGACTCTAATAACGCTGAAATAACTCCACGATAAACCCCCAGTAACCTTCGCAGATATTATTGAGGAGTTGTTGCGAGGGAATTACGCATGGAGAGTTGCGTGCTTTCTCTGCACGTAAATATTGAACTATCTTCCAATGCAGCATTCAAAAGCCATCACACAAAAACATATTGAATAGCATCTAAGACTTGAAAATTCTAGGAGAAACGAAAAATAGTTTTATTAATACTTAGTACCGCTGAATCTTCATAAAAATACAACAAATTCAGATATGACAACCAAAGACGTTACAACAGGTGAACAAAAGAAGCCACAAACTAATTTTTTTACTACAGGGAGTATCCTTAATCCCCTCTCCCTAATCAACTATATAACTCGATTTAATTTCGCTAGTAGTAGATTTTAAGCGGATGGAGGTTCTGCATTCATATCTGAAGCAGCTACTATAGGAGAAGGAAGAGACAACGGCTGCCAACCAGAAGAATGAGGTAAAATCCACTTCTTTTGGTGAATTGCTACATTTAGTATCTGAAGAACTTCACCCAAAGTGAGAGTATTTAAGCATGAACGCCTGAGTATTGATGCTGCATCATACCTGCACNAATCATGCAAATCCTAATGGAAGTTGGAATAATCAGGGGAACACAAACTATAGGCCCTCATATCCACCGGACTCTAACAAAGATAAAAAATTTGAGGATAAGAAGATGTTAATAGAAAAAGTGGCAACGCAAATGAGAAACCAGTTGCAAGATCAAAATGATGCGATTAGAAACATAGAGAATCAACTGGGACAAATTGTTAATTCACTTAGCAATATACCCCAAGGAACACTTCATAGCAATACTGAGATCAACTCTAAAGAGAACAATAATGAAAATGTAGAAGCTGTCCAATTAAGAAGTGAAAGAGAGATAGAGGGTGTGGTTAGAAAAGAGAAAGAAGTTGTGAGAGAAACAAAGAAAAATAGAAGACCCGAAGAGCATGTTTCTAAGGATGTGGAAAATTTAATATCTCCAGCTAAAATCAATTTAGACAGACCACCACCTCCACTTCCTCAAATACATAGACAGTATGAGTTGGATAAACAATTTTCAAAGTCAATGAAAGTACTTAAGAAGTTAACGATAAATATTCCTTTCGTTGAAGCTTTGGAACATATACCATGTTATGCAAATTTTATGAAGGAGATATTAAACTAGAAAAGGAAATTTAGGGATTACGAGATAGTTATGCTAAGTGAGGAGTGCAACGCTATATTTCAGAAAAAGCTTCCTAAGAATCTTAAAGATTCTTTTAGCTTAACAATTCCTTGTTTATTTGGAGAAAGATTATGTGGAAATGCTTTATGCGATTTAGCATCGAGCATTAATGTGATGCCTCTATCAATATTTAGAATGTTAGGTTTAGCCAATATTTCTCCCACTACTGTAACCCTTCAATTAACTGATTGATCTATCATTATCCAAACGGGGATATAGAAGATGTGCTTGTTAAAGTGAATAAATTTATATTTCCTATGGACTTTTTTGTATTAGATATGGAGAAAGATAAAGAAAATCCAATTATTTTGGGGAGACATTTTCTTATTACTGGACAAGCTATGATAGATGCATAAAAAGGAGAGTTGACTATGAATATTAATGACCATGAAGCCACTTTTAATGTTTTAAAGGCTATGAAGTATCCAACTGAGAGAAAAGAAAATGATTGTTTTTTGATCGATGTAATTAAATAATATTTCCAAGAAAGTTTTGAGAGTAATTCAACAGATGAGATCGAAATGAACTTTCATAATGAGTTGAAAATATTGTTTAAAGAAGACTGTATGTATGTTCAAGAGAAGTGCGAAATGATGGATGTTACCAAAAATAGTAAACTTTTAATTCCATATGTTGAAAAATCTCATTAACTTAAGATGAATGTATCCCATACAATTTTAAAGCCTACCTATTTCGGCAATTCATCTACACCACCAGTCTTTATATCTTCAGAATTGACTCATTCACAAGAAGAATCTGAATTGAATGATGAAATCAGTAAAAGATCTCCTAAGAAAGAGTTATTCAAAATCACTGAATGGCATATTTCATGGAATACAAACAAAATGAATGAGATTTTGATGCTGGGGCAACCAGTGTAAACATTGGATACATCGGTTCATCGATGTTGGACCAAGTGCTTCATGGGAGTTAACCCATGGTTATCTTTGTTATCTGTTTAGTGTGATTATGTTATGTTGGATTGGATAATAGGAGATGTTGGACTTTGATCCGTGTTTGATGCGTAAGAGTGGATTAGATTAATGTTGTGAGGTAGTTCCTTCATCATGACCAGATTTGTATATGATTTCTGGTAGTAGCAGGTTGACGAATCTGTTACAACTTAATTCTCAACCGGAGATGAGCATTACCTTGAAGCATGTAGAGTTTGGACTTGGACCACTACATGTCAACTCTATTACTTCCTTTATCTGACTTTGTCTTCATTGAGTAAGTTCATAAACTTATTTAGTGAACAACATCTGGATGAACTGCACTATATTTATCATATTGTGCATGCCTTAGACTTAGAGTAACCTTAAAATTGGAAACACTTGAGGGAATTCTAGTCCATGGGTGATAGCCATATAAAGTTTTATAATACGAACACATTATTAGTGTAGTTTCTTCTGTTAGAAAGTGAAAGTAAGGAGATAAAATGTGAGTAGAAGGGAGATCGAATTAACCTCAATCGTTGTTTGTTTATGAATCTGTGAGTCTATGTATTGGAGTTTGTGCGTCTTTGTTTGTGATATAAGTTGAATGGATCATTGGAGATAACAAAGCTTATCTTAATATTTAAAACTTGTTTGCATCCAACAATTCCTTCATAAAGTTTAAAATGTGTTCCTATTTAATCTTCAGATTGTACTTGCTCTACTATTTAAAATTCCTTTATAGTGTTATGTCAAGCATGTTTAGGTTAGATTTACTTTCTACTACAATGTTCTACCATGTGTTACTTGATGATATTTTTGTAGGATGTGTAGTAAATTGTAAAAGTGTTCTTTCTCTGCTGCATATTTTTGTACTTCATTGTTACACATGTTTGAGCTTAAGTTTGGGGAGGAAAAGAAAAATGTTTTTAAATTTAAATCTTAGTTGTTTTCAAAAGTCCTACAAATAAATTTACATTTTATTTCTAATGATTATTTTTATGTAGTGTCACCTTAAGGATGTTAGAATTTTAAGTATAGAAATGGAGTAGTAAAACTTAGTTGATATTTTTAGTGAAAAGGGTGAACCTAGAGTTAAGGATATTCAGTGGAGAACTGGAGAAAATGAATAACTATCTTTAGTAGGAAAAATTGTATTTTTTAAAAACTAAGGATCCTTAGAATTTTAATTTTTAAACATTTAAGGCTCTTTTAAAAAATATTTAAAAAAAATAATACATCTTTTCAAGTGAAGGAAAGTAATAAGTTTTAACTTTAGAGGAGGATGATGGTATTCAAAATTATTTAAGGACTTCTCTATATATAGTAATCCTCACATATATAAAAAAAGAAAAAAATAATGGTTCAAAAAGATCCTAAAAAAGAAAAGAAGATGCAAAAATAAAGTGAGGAGAAGCTTGAGGAGAGCTCTTAATCAAAAATTGGTTTCACTTGAGCTTTTCTAGAGTAAAGAACTTAGAACAATCCTAAGCTTGCTTTTTATACTTATATTAGTAAAAATTATTTTTAAGTGAGTTCTTAAGTCTAGAAAGTAAAGTTCATAGGATCCGAAGTTTGAAAAATCTGCATATATTTCTGAATTAGATAGGAAAACAAATTTCCTAGTTTGATGATAAATATTTTAGACCCTGGTCTAGTCTGATTCACTAGTAGTTCTTCTAATTTGAACTATCAATATTTTTAGAACAAAATTTTAGCAATTCTAAAGGATGACCCATTAACTCTGATTTACATAAATTATTTTAAATATGTAGTATTACTTAAGGACAAGTAATGTTTAAGTTTGGGGGATTTTGATACGCCTAAAAATGTACTATTTGTCATGCTTCATTTTATAATGATATTGCACTTTAAAGGTATTTTTTCTTGTGTTTTTGATTGTAGGTACATCAAATTGAAGAATTTGGAGTAATTGGAGCAAAAGGAACAAAAATGAACTAAAACGGAGCAAAACAAAGTAAATCGGGTCGAATCGAGGCACATTGGGTCCATGAAGACCAAAGCTGGGCACTTAAGTGCCTGTGCTTGGCGCTTAAGCACCCAAATATGGCGCTTAGGAGCCACCGGACAGAGAGGGGGGCGCGTAAGCGCCCAAAAATGGCGCTTAGGCACCAAATACAGTTTTCAACATATCTTCTAGAATATACATTGGATTTGGACAATGTTTGAAGCGTTGCTTCGTGCATCTCATAGGAAATTCATTGGAAATGAGAAAAGGGACTTTTTAGAATAATTTGGGGCAGTTATATAGAGTTATGAAGAGTAATTTTAGGCACTATTTGGAAGATTCAATGAATATGGATAGTTTTTAAGAGACACTTAAGAATATTTTGGGAAATTATAAATATGGTCTTAAGAATCTTTTGGGAAATTATAAATAAGGCTTGGAAAAGCTTTTAAAAGAACTCTTGGACTCTTGAATCAATTATAAGAAGAGATAAAGGCTTAGAGAAGAGGAAGAAGGCTTGGGCGTGAGCCCCAAGTGGGGCGGAAAGGTGAGAGAGAAAGAGAGAGTGTGAGAATTTCTTCTTTTCTTTTCACTTTGTTCTTGGAGAGGATTGTAAGGAGATTGCTTTTGCAATACAAGGAGAGTTTGATTTCCATCAGAGATAAGTATTTTCATTGTATTTTGATTTGAATCTAGTACTATGTTTGTATGTTTTCAAAGTCTTGCTCAATAAAAAGTTGTTGTTGTTTCTTCATGTGTAGTGAGTAGTTTTCCTTACTCTTCCCTCTTATAATAAATTAGTATGCATGTGTAGGACATAGAATTGAGTAGAGTGAGAATATATTGTGATGATTTACTTTGTTCTTCATTTACATGTAAACTTGATCAACTTGCATATTAAAATCTGTTGTGAGAACATGTAAGATCTGAGGTGGTATTGCTTAATAAATTGTGGTAGAATGACATGAGATTGTATGGATGATAATGTAGTTTATATGGTTGAGTGAAAATAAATAGGGAAATAATATTTAATGGGTGTAGAATTAGAGGACTTTAGAGTGACAGACTAAAACCCACTAATTTGGTCTATTGTTTTAGGTTTTGATGCAATATGTTAGCCTCCAGGTGGAGGGATAAGAGGGAACTCTAAAGTAAGAGCTAGTATCTTCCCTGCCTAGCCCGACTTTAGAACTATTTAAACTTAAGATTAACCAATATTCTTTATAGCATCTCTAGTAAGGGTAATAATATAATTGCTCTTATTTATCACAATCTTTCTCACTACTTGTTTTACTTTTACACGTCACTATTTTCATTGCATGAGAAAGAGTACTTTTAATGTATAAAACTCCACCTTCTGATTTTCACTAAGCATTTTAGTTTAGGAGTAGAAGTATTATTATGGTGATAATTGTAGGATATAATCAAAATCAATCATTTATCAACCTTCTAAGCTAGGGCGTGTTATTTTAGACTAGAACTTCTATTGAAAGCCACCGTGATTAACCTCAATCTCTGTGGGATTGATATTCGGGGCTTAATCATAAAGCCCTATATTACTTGATAATGATACGTATACTTGCGTAGAATTCCTACAAATATAATAGAAATCTTACTTTGCTTGGGATCAAGTTTTTGGCTTCATTTTTGAGGATTAAAATTTTCAAGTAGTTGTGTCAACTTCATAAATCCTTACATATAAAAAAATATTGGCATCAGAATTCTCCAGTCTAAGTGAGCCTAACAACTCAGTCAAGCTAACTAAATTCAGAAGAAAATAGTGATGGCAGAATAAGAGAATTGTGGGATCCTAACCGGTGTCGCTCTAATTAAAGTAAAATTCCCTTAAATAATACATTTAAACAACAACAACAGGAAAATCAAAACATCGCACATACACTACAAAATCGTGAAACCATAAACCTTGGAGCTTCTACTTGAACAAGGAGCTCGGAGCAAACAGCGTGGACAGTACGATGAGGGTTTCCAAAAGAACATCTTTGAGATAACAAATGAGTCTACATCAACAATCTTTCTTTAGAATTAAACAAATAGCCACAAGACTTTGAGGTAATACATCTAACATAGTGTAAATCCTCAGCCTATATTTATTTTCCTGCACAGTCATGCTGAGTAGCATAAATTTTAACTCTCTTTATGCTCTAAGGTTGTCGTTCGGTAAGACATAAGTCCACCTATCTTCCTAGGATATTTGCATGATCGATATCATGCAAATGTAAGCCCTAAATAATAAAATTGACAAGATGAAACAACTAATAATATCTCTTTGAAACTGAAGCCAAACCATAAGATAGTTTGAGAAGTCACCGAGATTCTTCTCAGGATCTATGACATCCCCTACCTTTTTTTCCTTTGGATTCTACAATAACTGTTTCTATTTGATCCCTTCCCATTTGAATTTTTCATGCCCAACCTTGAAAACTCTAAACGTTAAATTTGTGAAGACAAATACCTCTGATCTAAATCGAGAGTTTTCTTAGGTAACTTTGGTTGTCAGTGATGTAATTAACTATAGGGGTTTGCTCTTATAGGAAACTTTAGAACCTAGGTAATATAAACTTTATCTAATCTTTTATATTAGATAGGAGAACTTGTTGATCAACATAAATATTCATAGATCGAAACATGTCATAAATTCTTTAGTTTATTTAATTGAGCATTGCTATTGAGTAATGTGTCTATTCCTCGGGATAGGTGTATCGCTCGTGGTATTGTGCTCAATCAATTAAACTATTAAATATATGAGATTCATTCGGTCTCTTTTTTCAAAAATAAAATGCAACTTTTCAAAATTATATAAATGTATATTAAATTAAATTATATTCTTAAAGCAACCGACCAAAACTCTCAATTTGGCGACCGGCATAAACCTTTGAAAGGTTTCAACCAATCCTAAAATTGAATTATAATGAATCTTAATTAATTTCAAAAAGTAATAAAAATCTTTACACTTTAAAATTAACTTTATAATAAATTTAAACCAAATTTAAAATAAAATTTAAAAAAATCAATTTCTCTTTAACAAATTATTTTTCAAAAGATTTATAATTCTCAACAAATCAGTTTTAAAAATTTAAACACTATTTTCAAAATTTGACAACCAATTTAAACAAAAATTGAGCTTAAGTAACTAAAAATAAACTTTTAAAATAAAATTTGCTCAACAAATATAAGTTGCTCAGCTTAAGTAAAACTGATATTTATCCAATCTAATCATTTAATTACAATCAAATCTTCAAATCCACATATTTGAGTTTTCAAAATCTATCATATACCAGATAATTATTGATGATTAAGAAATGCATAAAACATTAATTGAGAGTATTCTCAGGAGTTAACCTTGAGATATAATTAATTTTGAGGGAGCCCCCTCATATGGATATTAGACAACAAAATTAAATAAATCTTATCTTACAACAGTAAGGTAAGAAAAATTCATGGTTTCATAGATCCATAAATCACAAAATTTTTCATCATTCAAGTGATTATATCCATTCAAATGCAATATTTTTATTATTCGGGGTTGTATATTATTCTTTGAATGTCATATCTGATCATTTAGATATAAATTTTTCGAAATCTATGACAACTGAACAATAAAAAATACCCACCAATGACGTCTATTTGTCACATAACACTTAGTTCAAATAGCCTTTGAGTGTGATTATAAAGCTTCTTATGAAGTCTAATTGGCTAGCTAAGCTCTATTGAGTAACTGAAACCATTTTTTGGGGGTTAGCTAACATGCTTGAAACCAACCTAGCTGCAAAATTCATTACGGTAGACCTAGTTAGCGAATTAAGTCTAGTTTGATATATGTATTTACCTAATTTAGTAGCTCCTTAGCCCCAAACTTAGCTTAATTTAGCATTCATTTACTTAAGTTGTACCCAAACTATAAGGTTAAGTTGAATTGTCACATTAAACTTGGCATAATTTTCTTCTTCCACACATTACCGCTTGTTAGACCCATTTAAATTCTCAAGTAGACTTGAGTTTCCTAGAATAAGTCTAATTGGGAAATTGAGTCTCAATTTTACTCCTTAGAAACCCAAAAAAAGCAAAAAAACCTTTATATCATTTTAATTGAACACATTTACACTCCATGAAGGAAGAGATTGGGCAAGGAAAGGCGTCTTATTATTGATTTCCACAACAAACTAAAAACTGTTATGTTGTAATGGAAATCTAAATCATTAAACTTAGCATAATTCTTTTCTTCAAAAAATTGTCAATGGATAGACACTTTTAGATTTTTAATAGGCTCAAGTTTATAGGACAAAGCCTATTGTCAAATTAAGTTGCAATTTTACTCCTTGTAACAAACACAACAAGAGCTAAAGCTCTTACATCTTTTTTCTGCAGATTGTTAATAAATGCTAAAGCTCTTAATTTAAAATATATTTAGTTTTTAAAAATGTTAAAAATAAATAAAAAAATTTGTTAATTTGTAGCAAATAATAATTTGAAATATTTTTATTTAAAAAAAAATGTTAAATATAAATTTTGAGAAGACGAATATCTCTGCAGATTTTACAAGGCAAAAATTTAAAAATAACAATTTTATTTATTTATTTATTTTTAACATTTTTAAAAACTAAATATATTTTAAATTATTATTTGCTATAAATTAGCATGAGTAATTAACTTGTTACAGTCATTAAGATTGATTTATCTTTCGCTGTAAATTTAAATGAAGATTTCATATAATTAAAGTTAATTTATTTTATACCATAACATTGTTTTTTTTTTTAATTTTTATTAAAAACATTTTTAATTGAGATTATAATATTTATTACATTTTATATAATTTTAATTTATTTTTTAAATTAAATAATTTAAAAGAAGAATTAAACAAATCTTATGCCACCAAGAAAAAAAAAACTGTGGCTCAAACCCGCAACCACAAAATTAGAAGTTTTGCACTACCAAGCTAAACATACTTAATACAATGACTTTATAATATATAGTTATCCTTCATTTTTTTTCTCTTATATTAAAGTCGTCAACTGAGCAGACGATTTTCTCTTCTAACGTGATAGAAAAAATCCTCACGTCAGTGGACGATTTTACATGCTAATATGACAAAATAGTGTGACATAGTTGTTTTGTATATTATTTAATTTCTTATGTTTAAAAAAAATCCAGAGTAAATTTTGTCGTTGCACTTTCACATATTCGATGGTAAATATTTATAAAGCGTGTTTCAAGGCTTTTTCGGCTACCCACGTAACATCTTGAAAAATGCTAAATCTTAATTTTTTTGTCTTGAAAAACGCAAAACTATTTCCCACAGGTGAGTTCAGCTTTAGTTTTGTCGCGTTAATTTATTTTTTATCAGCTGTTTGAAAAATATTTACGTACGGAGAACGCACGCAGCTAATCCCCTCCCAATAACCCCTGTGAAGGTTATTTGAGGGTTATTGCAGAGTTATTTCGGATTATTTAGAATCAATACCTAACACTAGAAAAAATGTGAAAGTGTAACCGCGGAAGGTATTGACTCTAATAACGCCGAAATAACTCCACGATAAACCCCCAGTAACCTTCACAGATGTTATTGAGGAGTTATTGCGAGGGGATTACACATGGAGAGTTGCGTGCGTTCTCTGCACGTAAATATTTCTCCAACTGTTCAATGCACTACACCGATGCTTGCTGAACTATCTTGAACTATCTTCCAATGCAGCATTCAAAAGGCATCCCACAAAAACATATTGAATAGCATCTAAGACATGAAAATTCTAGGAGAAACGAAAAATAGTTTTATTAATACTTAGTACCGCTGAATCTTCATAAAAATACAACAAATTCAGACATGACAACCAAAGACGTTACAATAGGTGAACAAAATAAGCCACAAACTAAATTTTTTACTACAGGGAGTATCCTTAATCCCCTCTCCATAATTAACTATATAACTCGATTTAATTTCGCTAGTAGTAGATTTTAAGCGGATGGAGGTTCTGCATTCATATCTGAAGCAGCTACAATAGGAGAAGGAAGAGACAACGGCTGCCAACCAGAAGAATGAGGTAAAATCCACTTCTTTTGGTGAATTGCTACATTTAGTATCTGAAGAACTTCACCCAAAGTGAGAGTATTTAAGCATGAACGCCTGAGTATTGATGCTGCATCATACCTGCACACACAAGAAAAATACCTGTTGAGTTCAGAAAGAATAAAAATAAAAAAATAATAAAAAAGAACCATAGGAATTTGAGAAGCGCAGGAATTTACATACATGCACCGCGAGGCCATCATGGAAGAATAGCCCTCAGTTGAAGATAGGAACTTGAGAACTGCATCACACACTGCCTTAGGAAGTCTTACCTGACTATTCATAATATTTACACAGCTCCAAAGGGATTCTCCTTTATAAATATAAAAGAGGTTATCTCCTACTTTGTGCTTAACAACAGCATGATGTTGGACAGCCAATTCCAGGGCCTTTCTAACATCAAAATCTTGGAGGTTCAACTCCCCATAGCGAATACAATCTGTTATATTAGCTTCTGTGGGAGGTATTCTCTCTTTTTTTAATATGTGGATGGCTGGTAGGATGGTATCAATCAAATTCGGGACGACAAGAGAAGAATCGGAATGGTTCCAGGAAACATGGTTGCCTTGCATATTATCTTGATAACAAGGTAGCTTATATTGTGGAATATTAGATTCTCTAGGATAGGAATAAAAAGCATTAGGATATTGAGTAATAGTAAGTTTACTAATGTCAGGTACAATTGGAGAAGCTGAAGAAAAGGAAGGATCATTATGCTTTGTCAAGGGAAATATAGGAGCACTCGTCCTGGTTGACTGTGTTGAAATTGCTAGGGCATTTGGCCTTGGAGTTTCCTGTACGATGGGTGGAGCACTATGCCACGTAGATTGAGGATAACAGTTGAGCATAGGAGAACTTGAATGAGTAAAGTTCCCAAACTGTTGATAGGGTCTAGGGGGTTTTATATCTGGTGGATAAAGGGAGTGGGGACGAAAATAATTATTATTGAAATTGGATGAGACACTCACCTTATCATTACTACGGTAAGGCTCTATTGTGCTGAGATTAGCAGATCCACATTGAAATTGGCTATTATTAAAATTGTATGGGACACTTACCTTATCATTACTACGGTAAGGCTCCATTGTGCTGACTTTAGCAGCTCCATATTCATGAGCATTATGTTGCTTAAGATCAGGGTTTTTTGAGCTATTGCACTTGTGAGGGGAATTTACAAGTGATTGTTGTGGGATAGAAGGGTTAACAGCTAAATAATTAGTATGTTCTTTGGGCAAAGCTTCGGTATTTGATATTGTACTGTTAGATGTCTGGCTAATTGGAGTAGAATTAGTAAGACTTAGGCTTCCGGAATGATACTGGATATAATCATTCCTTCTGAAATTATTGCCATTTGGCTGTCTTTGAATATTTGATGCCTGTTGCTTTCCTTTGACTTGGTTGTCAGCTTCTCCATTGGCATTAGCTTTCTGAATTGCCAGATTCAAGTTGGATGAAAGGAAATCACTAGGCTTCCTTTCTTCTGCAGAACTATTTCTGTTAGCTTCTGAAGTTGAACCAATTTCATTTGTTAGAGAAGAGGATGACAATGGTGGACCTCCTGCCAGAAGATCAGTCCAAGACCAAACAGTCTTGGCTGCAGTAGTAAGTGCTTGAGAGAAATAACGAGGCTGAGCTAGGAGGATGTTGTATCTCCTCATACTAAGCTGATGCAGTGCATTGGAGAAGTCACGATCCCCCGAAATAAGCAAATAATTTGCAGGCGGTCGGTTGTCAACAGCCCAAAGTAACATGTCTACTAATATTTTCTTATCACTGGCATCTTTTATACCTGCATTAGATCATCTGGAAAGTCAGCAAAAGAATTTTTTAAGTTTAATAGAATATCTCTATTTGGCATGAATGAATATGGATATTCAGACACGTGACCTATTGGTATTACCCCTTTTCTATAAATATAGATGCTAGGGGTGCTAGGGGTCTGATTCCTTAAAAAATTTAACATATGGATACTCATTGTCTGCTTTGGTAAGAGTGTAGTCTAATATATCGCTATGATATCTTCAAAAAGAATGAAATAGAAAATAAATAGGGAGGAAGAAAAGTCGAATGTTAACTGCTCTTCATTGGCTAAAATCTAACCCGTTATATAGAGGTTTATGAGGGAAAAAAAAGGTGAATAAATTAACTCTTTACTTTGTATAGCATGGGTTTGAAAGGAGCCGTTTGGCAACCTGACAGATCTTAACTAAAAGTTTTCGCAAATACCAAACGAAGAAGTAAAAAAAGCTCTTAGGATGCGAAAAACTTAGATGACATTATTTATAATGCGATAATATATATTTATACATTTTCTCAAGAAAAGAGATTTCTTAGCTGAAAGCAATGGCATGATTAATTTCTTTGGAAACTCCATCAATGTAGTACAAACATCTAACCTAACTAGCACTTTCAATTATATTATCCCGAGAGTAAAAATTCACAAAATTTTGATTAAAAAGTGACTTTGTGGTTGCAATTATTTCATTATTTTGCTGAAATAAAATAGATTGCAAGAGAGATTTAAAATAAATAAAATGAAATTCACACAAAGCTCAAAGTCTATTCTAGTAACCCCTATCCCAACAATAGAAGAAAGAAATCCATCAACAAGTTTGACTTTGAGGATTCCTACTGATGAAGTATAATATGTAAGTAGATGAGAACATTCATGCGATAAGAAACTCCTTGGTCATTATTCCAGCATCTCTAACATCCCTTGAAGCAGTAAAGGTGAAGAGAAAATGTACCTTCCTATGCTAAAATGTAGCAGTTGACAACTCTATAGAAGCAACATGTATAACATCCAATTGCTCTTCTATTCAAGGAAATGTCACAAAGGTTTTCACAATTTTCATCTTTAATCCCTCAATTTTAGTTTGATAAACATGAGTTTCTTTATGTTGATTTTTAAGGTTAATCTAATTTGTTGGCTTGTTATGAAAATTTTAATAAATTTCTCATATAATTGGTCTTCATATAGATAACTGCTGAAATATCATCTCTTTTTTATGGCTTGACTCATATCCATCCATTCTACTCAAGACTTACAATGGCACGTGTGGAATGTTTGGTACCTCGAAACATTAATTTTAGTTAATTATTTTCGCTTCAAAGTTTAACAAATCTTCTTCAAATATGGAAAGTGGACAAATCCCTATGCCTCTTCCGTGATCTTCATGAAGATTTTTAGTGAGAGCTACAAGTAAATTATAAATTATTATTTCTTCCACAAATTTCATGTATTTACTTGAGCACCCTCCGTATCAATCATTTAGCTTGAAGATAACTAGTTCTTGTCAAATTTATATGAGTGGGGTGAGGAATTTAGTGACACATGATTTCCGTGAGGTCATGAACATGAGCATACTTATTTCAAATAATTGAGTAGAATTTTAAAGATCAAAATAAGCTATGCTTCCTCCCGAACAACTTCGTAGGTTACAAACCGAATATATAAATTTAAGGTGTTGTCTATAGGATGAATAGCCAGGAAATTACCAAAGAATTATTCATATCCCATGATGGAAAGAAAGGGTCAACTATTTCAGGTTGAAGGATGGTACCAATTTATGTATCCAAACTTTTCTCTTTCTCATATCACCATTTGAGTCGAGCAAGACTATTAGAATTTATTTTCATTTTATATTGTAGGAGCTAATTTGAGAAACCTAAGCTTCACTAAAGCTACAAAAATTATGGTGTGACATGGGTGGAGGGACAACCTATATCCTTTCATTTGCTAGATCCAGTTAGAGCCTTCTTGTAATTATCTCCCATAACATAGAACCTATCCATGATAACATGTTAAAAAAGAAAAATAGAATAGGGAGAAACAAAGTGGAATGCTTCTTGTTCTTTATTGGTTGCAATCTAACCCATTATAAAGAGATTTATGAAGAGAAAAATTTGGGAATAAATGAATATTTCATTGTAAGAAAGAAACGATACATATTGCTATAAGTTTTAATCTTAAGACCTACTAAAAAAAGAATGAATGAATCCCAAGGAAAAATCCCAATACACCCTAGCATTTGCTACCTTCCAAAACTGCATCCTCGAACTCTTCAATCCATAATCTAACTAGCCCTTGAGAAACCTCCACATGTCATTCATTCATTGTTGTAACAGCCATTCCATCTAGGGATACCTACAACCACCAATTCAACAACCCGTTAGCTATCCTGCCTTCCTGAGAAACCACCAACAATTATCCATTAAATGTTCCAAAAATCATTTGTAGTCCTAACATTTAGAAATGAGGGAAACACAATGTCATTCAATAGATATAAATCGAAATAAAAATATATTTTCCACAAAAAGTAAAGTTTTAGATAGCTTTTCTAGGCATCCTCCAAAATAAAAACCAATATTTGAAAGAGTAGGAAACTAACCATTTCGCTACAAACTATGAGACAACAACACCCTCCCTCAGGTTCCCTACCAGCTTATGAGTAATGCCTCAGTCCATTCTGCTGGCATGTGGACTATAACATTAGAAAAGCACCAGTGAATGGCTCAAAAGAAATAGGAAGCCAAGCTTGAAATTTTTCTTATCAATTTGGAGTACATTTTTTTGCCATTCACCTCCTGCTAGTAGCAAATCCACCAGTAATTGAAACCTCACATGCCATATATGTTCATCTTAGTAGGAGTTTTCTTTGGTTTACTTCCTCGAATATTTACATATTCAGCTCAAAATACATTTGTTGTAGTTGCAATTGAAATTCGTATACAATCTCTCTCTCTCTCTCTCTTCCTAATGCACTCTCTACCACCCTCTCATTTGCTCTCGTACTCTCGCCATTCTCTCCTTGCCTCCCTCTCCCATCTCATGTCTTAGCTAAAAAGGAAAAAAAAAATTAAAATTAATTATTTGAGCAAACTTTAACGATTTTTCATCATATAAACTCATCTCTTCTTTCCAATATATTATTCATTCCCTTCACCAACAAGAAGTCCTTAATAGTATGGTAGAGGCGGATGCATCTTATATTAAGGAATGGGGCAATTTAACACTATACAATTGTTGTGAGATCACATATTTAGATTATCATGTGAAATTTGTTAGTTTTTCAATGGAATCCATTTACGGTACAATTAAATGAAAATTTCCACCTTTATTGCCCTGAAATATGCTTTGGCCATCCAACCCAAGCAAGCATGCTTTGTTGCACCAACTCAATGTTTTGCAATCCATGCATGGTTGCCTACATTGGATGCAAACAAAGAACCAAGAATTGTGCCTATGTTGTGCACAATACAAGCATCCATGTTCAGGTTGGGTGTAAACAAGGCATCCTTGCCTTCATTAAATATATCCTTCGTTACTTGATGAAAAATAAAGGGAAGAACTAGTTAAGACGAAGATGTCCATCATAAAAACCCATCCAGTTTTGACATGCAATATCTTGAGAAGTGGGTACTTTATGGGATTCAAAGAACTAGAAATCCAAAGCGCATTATTTTCAGCAATTAGCGATCTTACAAGGAATCCACACAACCAAGTAAGCTCATTGGAAGGAGCTCTCAACAGCATAGAGAGGACACATGAAAACAGGAGGAACAACGTTAAGTATAAGGGTAAGTAATTAATTTACAGCCAGAGAAGTATTCATGTTGATAAATAAAATCAAAGAAAAGACATCCAAAATTTAAAAGATAATCTATTTTTATAAAACGACCATATGATGAAGTTATTTTATAATTTTCTATTAATTGATAAAATCATCTGCAAAATTTAGATACAAATGAAAGAACAATCACTAAGTGATTACAACAAGGCAATATGAAACATCCAAGAAATAAATAATACAAACAGCAATGTGTGTGTGTCCACACACACATAAACAGTTATCGGCGCATCTATAGGAATATAAGCACAAAATACAAAGATATATTAATTAAAAATAACATTTAAAGAGAGTTATGGAGAGAGAGTGGGAAAAGAAATAATATTAATTTTGTCAAAAAACGCGTCGAAAATTGTTTGTGTAGCCCAAAAGAAAATCAGATAAATTTAATAAACAAATACAAATTGATGCACTCTATGCGACATGTTTGATGGGACATCCTAGAGTACACAAGTGTTTAACATATTATCCAACATACCTTTAAAATCCAAGTATTCATATTTCATAGATCAAAGAAGCATGGGAAGGATCAAAGAGAAGCATTACTAGGGAGCAAAGAAAAGGAACAAAAAGATGGAAGCATTACAATAAAGCTATTAAAGTTTATTAATGATTGGAGGCATCTCTCCTCTATTCATTTAGTTAATGCACTCCCTTATGTTAGAGCAGGCAATCCTCATTACCACATACTAACCTGGATTGACAACCTATATCTCCCATGCTTGGCTTTAGGAATTGGAATAAAACTAATTTCATTCTATAGTTTATTTAAATATAATGGTTCTCTTAATAATCTAAATAAGTAGCCTTCTTTTTTTTGCCTACTCAACGAAATATGCCCAGCCTCATGCCCTGCTGCCTCTGCATGTTTGACTCTTGCGATCCTGGCACTTGCAATTTGGCATGGGGTTTAGCTCATGAAAGCTAGTTCTCTCAACAATACATGACTCCACACAATGCAATTGTGTTTGGCACCTTCACGCCCTATGTTATGCAGGGACGATAAAATTAAAATCAATTTTACATCTTGCCCATGAATATGGCTTGGCTACTAAGATTGGTATGCCTCATAATGTCCACTCTAGCTAGGGCTACGATTATGCCATTCCTTTTAAGTTTCAATCAATATTCTCAACTCTTGGCAATTTTCCCAATTTCTACTCAGAATCTGTATCACTTTTGTTCATGTCCTTCTCACATAGAACACGTTGACATTCCCTCCCCAAGATCCCTTTGCATTATCCTCCTTTGCCCACTTTGAAGCCTAAGGTTTCAACTAAACCCCGTCTCTATCCCCCATCATCGCCTTATATCGTAGTGTCTACTTGCGTCGCAAAGGCTCCTCTTCCTGCCTCCATAACTTCAAAAATTACACCTCTTCTAGCTTCCTCTTCTGGTTTTTTTACAAAGATTATTGATGGGTTGAATGATTCAAGTTTTCCTTCCTCCATCAAATCACTTCACTTAATTTTTTTATTAACATTCAATGATACCTCATCATAAGCATATGCATCCATGCATCAATGTAAATCCATACTTAGCTTTGCTAAGGAGATCACGAAGCATATTAGGCATTTCTGTTTTTATGTTCTTGGTATATTCTAGTTATGCTTACCCAACTTCAAGGTTATTAACAAATTTATGTATAATTTACAATTGGTTCGAGGCAATTCTGCCAGGTTCACTATTCCTCATCACGTCATCATAAGGTTATCGTGAGAAACAAATTACTCCATTATTCTCTCAGCAGCCCACTATATAAGTAGCTACCTACCCAATGCATATGCACAAATGATCACCTTATTTTGGCATTTTTGAGGAATCAACTATCACTGATATTTTGATTGCATTTACTTGGATATCACAGGAATTTTGATTGCATTCTTGTTTACATTATTTCAACCAATCTCCTTTATATTCCCTTACCTTAATTTTATAAATCTTTGCAAATAAATAATGCAACTACTCATCTAAAAAAAGAATTATGGCATTTAAAATGAATAAATCTTTGCAAATGAACAAGGCTTTATGAGGAAATGTTTTGTTGAGGAAGACATTACTTCTCAATTTTGGAAAGGAGATGTGCATCTGCTTATAACTCGTGTATATTGATAAAGGTCGAAATTAAATGTAGCACATCTTAATACTACTCTTCAACAAAATTTTTTAGCATAATTTACCTGAAAACTGTAAAATCTATTCGGATATAAGGAAATCTATTAGATGCAAGAGTAAAAGAAAACGATCCGATCCAACTTTCTACCACTTTGCTGACTACTCTTTTATCAGATCCAATATGCAATTAATATCCAAATAAATATTAGATTCTTCCTTGGTATTAGCAAGTGTTGTGTATGCCCCTGCAAACTCGATGGAGATGATCTTTG
>NEWO01000911.1:66484-76621 GCA_003013225.1 Phalaenopsis aphrodite
GTTAATTTAGAGAAGGCCAGAGAAGGCCACGACAATCTAATTATAGAAATGATTGTTCAAAAAAGTATTGAAGCCACATAAATGGAGATTATAATACCACTAATTATGATAAGGCACTTTATAGGCTCGAGCAAGAACCAAATACTTCAAAGACTATAAGAAATGTTACAAGCTTTTTGAATCAATATAGAGTTTACTAAAGGAGAGATAGAGAACACATTAATTATTTCGGAAAGTTGAAAAAGAGATGATTTTCACTAAAATACAAGTAAATGATATTTCATTTGTAGAAAAAATTTATGTCTTATATCATGCAAGGACTATAATGGGCAAAGATATAAAGACGACCTTGATGGGAGAACTTTTCATCATCTTTGGATTGCAAGGTAAGCAAAAGGATTAAGCTCTCATTTCACAAGAAAATCATAGCAACAACCTAATCACTGAATTTAAAATGAAAAGCTAGGAGCATATTGATACCCCTATGAGCCCCTCAAGAAACTTGACAATGATAAAAAGTGAAATTGGTAAATTTCGAGATATACAGAGGGATGATAGAATCACTATTCAATAACTAGTAAGCCTGATATTATGTTTGTAGAAAACTTTTGTGCTTGAATTTTGGCTGGCCAAAAAAAATATCATTTGAGTCCAATTACGAGGTTTTTTAGATATTTTATTGGTACTTCAAACAAAGGTTTATGATATCCCAAGAAAAATATTATTTCCAGCTAATAGGTTTTTTATATGTATATTACACAAGAGGAAAAATCAATCGAAAAAGCACTTCAAGAACCTATCAACTTTTGGAACACTCCTTAGTTCAAGGGAAAATAAATTTTATTATATTATCCACTACAACTACAAAATATATTAATGGACGTAGCTATTTGCACAAATACTATACCTTAGACAAAAATTATAAGACCATAAAATTAAAATACCATATTTTAGTTAGATGTGACAATATGAATACAATGAATTTAATGACACACTTGAACAAAACACATAAAGATTAGAAATAATTTTATTCAAAATCATGTATCTAGAGATGTAACTGTGAAATTTGTTAGCATCAATCGTCAACTAGAATATATCTTTACAACAAATCTTGTTGAAAAATATTTTTGATTGCTCAGATGGAGACTAACAATGCTTGATCTATCATTATAGATACACTTGATAAACTTATCAGATGCTCTATAAGTTCCCTTTAGATAATATTCATTTTGGAGATATTGGTTGCGGTTTATATAATGCATTAAAAAATTATAGATTTTAGAATCTTAGGCATTTTATTGGCTAAAAAAAAAAATTTAAAGAATTTGAAATATATCGCTTAGTTCATTTTCTATGAATTCCAAAATTATCTAATTTAGACCATTTCCAAGTACATGCATCACATTTCCGGCCAACAATTACAAGACTCTTTCCACTACTTACACACCATTGCTATCGGTACATGTCACCGTTGTCACCTATAATAATTGCAACCTACGTCCTATCGCCTGTGTTGGCCATCACCGTAACCAATTATTTTGGAATTCATGTACTTTTTTTCCACGCACAAATGCACGCACATAGCATACAAAAAATCTTAAAACTAAGATCTCTTGATTGAAAGACAAAGCTCTCAATAACTAGGCCAATGTGGCTTGCATAAAGTAGCATACAATCAAGCAATTCCAAAAATGTATCTATACAATCATGCAAATGCAAAAACTTTCATACCAACAGTCACATAATTCAACTCTTGATCACATGATCAATTTCATTTTAACCCCCATAAGTCTTAAACTAAATGTAAACAAATTTCATGTTGGATCATTGTCCTTGCCCATTTTCTAGCACAAAATAATTATCACCACTCACAACATGGCGAAACTTTGCACCCTTCTACACCTGCAAGCATCTATGTAAATGCAATTTAAAAAATTTTTAACAGCAATCCATTAGATTGATATCAAGCAAGAATAGATGATTCAACAATGGTCTAAAGACCAGTAGCCGCCATTGGAGAAAGTCTCTTACTCCAATGACGATGATAGTTAGTGTTTTATTTTATTTTTGAAATTTTACTATAAAATTCAAAGTACATTTATCATAATAAAAGATGGAGTCTCCATAATTAATCAATGCAAATCTTATGCCATACATACATACCATGGGATTGATATAAAACAAGAATAGATGATTCAACAATGGTCTAAAGACCAGTAGCCGCCATTGGAGAAAGTCCCTTACTCCAATGACGATGATAGTTAGTGTTTTATTTTATTTTTGAAATTTTACTATAAAATTCAAAGTACATTTATCATAATAAAAGATGGAGTCTCCATAATTAGTCAATGCAAAGAGAGAGAGAGAGACACACACACACGCAGAGACACACACATTAAGGGCTAACCTAATATATCTAGAAAATCCATCTCGAAAACCGTAGCTACATGATTAGCTCACTAGTACCTATACTTTACATTACTTTTTCCTTTTCTTTTCTATAGTAAGTTTCTTTTCTAATTAATATTGTAAATTTTTCTTATTATTCTTGATATAATTCAAAGGAGGATTACTTTACTTGAAAAGGTAAGTGAGGGTTACTTGAACATAACCAAAGATATTATTTTGTTAAAAATTCCAATGTTCATTTATCATAATAAAAGATGGATCATATTGCTAGCGCAGAAACCTAAGTTAAACATTAAATTTCAAGATAACAATTACATCAATGAATTAGTCTATGTTGCACAAGTAAATAACGAAAATCAATAATGAAAATAAAGAGCATAGGAAGATTATTACTCCGAATTAGCAATTTTATTTTACACTTGATACATTAGAATAACATACACCAAAAATCAATGAGTTAGGAAAAAAAGAAATAAAAATAAAATTAATGCAAATTCTTATTTATCAAGTAATATGATATTTTACAATTCAAAAATGAAGCAAATTATGTTTATAAAATTTTACATGACTATTACTAGCATTGACTAGATAGTTTTTGCAAAATTATTAGAGACAACCTGATAAATCAAAATATAAAATTAACTTAATTTAAGCACTTCTATTAAAGTTTACAATTCTCCATAAACCATAATGAATCATTGCAAACCTTATCCCATCCCTATTATGATATAAAGAAAAAAGCCAATGAATTATAATTATTATTGGGTCTCGACAAATATTTATGAATCTTTGCAAACCTTTAACCTAGGCTCTAACAAATTTATTCATGAAAATTTATAATTTGACGGATTCAAGACATTTTAACCTTTTTTTAACAAAAAATATGAAATTTCCTTATCCCATCCCTTATATGATATAAAAAAAAGGACAATGAATTATAATTATTATTGGGTCTTGACAAACATTTATGAATCTTTGCAAACCTTTAACCTAGGCTCTAACAAATCTATTCATGAAAATTTATAATTTGACGGATTCAAGACATTATAATCTTTTTTTAGCAAAAATAGTTTACTTTGAGTATGAAATTTTGCAAAATTAAATAAAATCTAAAAATATTAACATATAGGCAGTCCTAATCTAAAATGTAAGCTATGCCTATATATATATATATATATATATATATGAGTAATATATCTCGCCCGATGGCGTCGTCTTCCTCGCTCAGCTCTGCTAGGGTTTCGCCCGATGGCGAACCCTAGCAACAGTTACGGCTTCGCTTTCTCTCTTGCTCGCGTTTTTCCTCTCGGTGTCTTCGCGCTCTTCGTCTCCCCCGTTCCGGCTCTGAGACGAGGCTCGTCTCTCGCTCGCGTGTTTTTGCGCTCGATCTCGCCGCTCGCATATTCTGCCTAGCGCTGTTCGCGATCGCCATTGTTCTTTGTGCTTGTCCTGTCTTACCGCGTCGTCCCTTCTTTTAGCTTCGACTATTTCGGCGTGATTTTTTCCCTCATCTGCTTTCTTCTCTAAACGTCGCACCTATTCTTGAGGATGGCTTCAGACAAATCGTATGCAACTGCCTTTGCCGTTGTCCACGCTTCAGGCACACCAAAATCATCATCTTTCCCTCATTCATTTGAGTGGGCGGAGGACATCAAGAAACCTAATATAAAGAATGAGAAATTTGTCATATTTTTTACAGAAGCTGAAGGTATTCAACTTGCTTCCTTCTGTCATCTGAATTTGGTTAGAAAATTTCTATATGGTCATCCCAAAATAGAGCTCATTCGCAAAGAATTTGAACTTATGCACCTTGTTGGAGAATGAAAAATTGGATTATTAGATGAGAGACACATTCTTATTCAAATTAGCAATGAAGAAGATTACATGCGCTTATTTGCTAGAAGAATAATATGGATTGATAACAGAGAAATGAAGATTCTAAAATGGTATGTGAATTTTGACCCACAGACGGAACCGCCAATCATTCTGGTTTGAATTCGTCTCCCTGGTCTGAAATTTTATTTTTTTCTCAAAAAGTATTGTACTCTATTGCCTCAGTTTATGGGAAGTCACTCAAGACGGACTTCCTACTTTTAATCTATCCCGTCCTTCTGAAGCCAAAGTACTTGTTGAAAGAGACATCACTTCACCCGCTTCTGAGGAAATCTGGTTGGGCACACAATATCATGGATATTGGCAGAAGGTAGAGATTGAACATTTTCCGTCATATTGTTCGAACTGTCGTATGTTCGGACACTCTAGTTCTCAATGTCATCATCTACACCCTCAACTCATACCAAAAAAGCAAACTACTCCATTAGAGGTTGTGATTCCATCTCCTCCTGATCAGGCAGGCAATATGACAACCATTCAATCCTCAGTTGTAGCTCCCTCGTCTTTGGAACCTCCTATCGTGGGGGAGAGGGAGTTTCTTCAGATCCTGCCTGCCCTAGAACCTATCACTGATAATACATGTGGAAATACTTTTACTACTTCACAACCGCCTCATCAGGTCCAGAAATATGTTAATATTACTCAGACTCATAGGGATCAAGACGTGCAACGACCTACACATATCTGACCACCTTTGGAATCTAATGATCAGATAAGTCAATCATCGGATGAGGAATGACAGGTCTACACATCTAGGAGGAAGAAGAAGAATGAAGATCTACTTGAGCTCAGGAATCTGATGGATGATATTTTGGTTACTACGAGCAATGGTACACACCTTACCAATTTGTTAGCCGGCTCACTTCCGAGAACTAGAGGCAGTAGGACTAAAACGGGACGTCCCTAGCATTTTTGTGTCATTTTGTGGCTTTTTGGTTTTTAACCTTTTTGTATCATTGTTTTATCTGGGTTTTGTGTGTGTTCTATTGTATGAGTTGGGTTTTCTTTTAGGTCTTCTCATACAATATCTATGTATGTATGTATATATATATATATATATATATATACACACACACACACATATATATATATATATACACACACACACACATATATATATATATATATAAATACACACACACACATATATATATATATATACACACACACACACATATATATATATACACACATATACATATATATATGCACTTTCAGAGATAATGTAAGAGATCTAGAGGTTCCGCCTCGATACCCTAGCTAACAAAATCTCTTATCTACTTACAAAATAAATACAACCACCTCACAAAAATTGAAGAAGCAGCTTGCTAGCAACGTACAATTTCCCATTATATGCACTCCACTCTATAAATGTCAAAAATATCTGCATATTAGATTGTTTATATTTTTTTTTTGCATTCGTACTAGTGTTGTATTTGTTTATTAAGTGGTGTCAAGACAGAGGTGTTATCTTTGTCCACAACTAAGGTGAATGGTACATTCCCTTGAGAGGAAAATACCAATGAAGGCTTCTCCACTTGCATAGAGGCAAAGTCTTTATTTTTTTTTTTGCATGAATCCTAAGTGACTTATTCACCTAAATCATAGAAAATCTAATTCATTCGTTATTGTATTGTGTAAATAATCAGTTTAATCTTAGTTTCATATATGTTAATCCAACTAGTTTATGCTTCAAATAATTTATCTAATTCCAAAGGTATCATGTTTTTTTTTCTTGCGAGAATAACTAGAAAGTAAATTTAGAAATTTTCCCAATAACTTGGACAATTTTGTGATTTTAGTATGATATTTTTATTATAGTTATTGAAAATTATCTCTATGCCATACAGCTAAAGTGAACCCTTGATTTTACTTTATCATAATTTCGATTAATTGATTTCAAACAAACTTTATGAACAATTTTTTCCACATTTGCATGTGTGTTTCATTCAATTCATGACTCATGTATGCAAGCGTGCTAGTTTTTAATTGCATGGTTGGTTCTCTTCATAATTAAGATTGAATATTTATAATTCTAGAAATTAGATTAATTTTGCGGCAAAATGATACACAAGATATTATCAAGCCTATGCACCTTAGTTTGACCACATAAGTCTTCTCTACTTAACTTGGGATAAACCAAAATCAAGCTACTTGGAGCATACTATGTGATTTTTAGCCAAGTAAACTTCATTTGAAGTTCATCTGATATATTAGCTTTTGACCTTAGAGCATTTGCTCAATGAATGATTTTAATTTCTTGACTAACCTATGTATGCTATCTGATATCTAATTTTTTTCTTTTAGACTTCATTATTCTTCTAAATTGGCTAGACTCAAATATTCTTTATATAGTTAAATGTTTATAATTTATGAGCCTCATTTATGATCCTCTTTTCAAAACCAAAGAATTTATATATGCATATCATTAAAATTGGCATCATGATTTTCTACAAATGATGAAAAGTTAAAATTTTTGTACTCGAGATAGGTTATTGTTCCCTAACTTGCATCTATTTCGAAAAACAATATATTTATTTTATAAATATTATAGTTATCCAGAGAATAACATTTGCAGTTACCAATGAATTAACTATAATATTTTTTAAGAAGTGAAAAAGGGTTAAAACTGTTATATTGATATATACCAAAAGTGATGTTAGATACATGCATGTATTTAGAGGTAAGAATTAAATTAACTTTACAATCTAACGTGTTGGAGGTTATATTTTCATGTTTCTCATTTTTATCCCTTGCACCCCAACATAAATTTATCATCATCAAATAAAGGAAGATTGTTGAGTAACCTACATAACTCAAGTGTGGCTCATTAGAAATTCGATAAAAAATTACTTTGTGCGGTGTCACCAATGGTTTACAAAATAATAAATTATTAATATTGATTAGTAATAACTAAACAAGTGTTGATCATGCTCACTAGTCTAGCTTGGTGTATCTCAAGTTAAAAAGACTTCAAGTGTAAATGATGATTCCAAGATTGCCTTAGCATTGTTTGTGATCTCAAACATTTTTCATTTTAAATTGATTCTGTTTAATTCAACCAAAGAAAAAAAGGATTATTAACATAATAATAACATGACCTTATTTTTAGCCATATTTATTCGAGGTATATTTAAAATATTAAATTGTTTATTTAAGTTCTTTTGGAAAACTATGGCGCATAATTTTTCATTTGTTTAATTTATCCCCAATAAACTAATTCTGAGAATTACTAATTCATTTGACAATATAATTAGTGACTTTGTGCTAAAATTACACAACATATGTACTTAATCACACATATTTTACTCAATTTATTTGGTCCTTAATTTCTTGACTAATTTAATAAATTTGCTAATAAATCTTATTTAGGATAGTTAGGTGTCAGTTATTATTAATTATATAATTATATTATACTGAATAATTCATTATATTAATTTCATGGAGTTGTTTGAGATTAACAAAAAAGAGAAAAATTAGATTATCATCAAACAGACCTCCTTATTCCCTCTACTTCAGTGACCTTTTTCTCTAACCTTTTGTATTGAGTTTAGTTTTCTTTATATATATATATATTTTACAATATATCATTTAGAGTATTATTGATAATTGTCATGTTCGCCAAAATCTTGGAAGATTTTGGGAGAAATAATTATATGGCCTTATTTGTACAAGTCTTGGAGGACTTGAAGAAGCATCTCAAGTGGATTTAGTACACTCAATAAATTTAGAATTAGTACATTCTAGAGTGGCTAAATCCCAAAAACTGTTTAGCATGACATGTTAAATCAAATTAAATTTTATGAAATTATTTGGTAACTTCATTCAAGATTTAAATTTATAAATTCAAATTAATTTATTTTCTTTAAATGTTTCATTATAGTAATAATTAATAAATAATTTATGAAGTTAATTAATTGGTAATTGGAATTGTTTTGAGAAAATTACTCATTAATTAAAATTTATTATTCATTACTTATTTCAATTTAATTATAATATTTTCTATGATTTAATTTAATTGAATAATCATTCATACTTTTAATTAAATTTACAAAATTCTTAATCAATAATTAATATTTTTTAAGACAACTTTAATTAATGTTTTATTAGTTTACTAAAGAACTAATTAAAATTAACTAATGAATATTAAAGTACATAGTGCCAAACAATTTGCAACAGTATGGTAAAAATTTAACATTTTAGCGTTCAATGAAAATCCAACATACAAAGATAAAGGGAAAATAACAGGAGAAGACACCAAGACATTTTACGTAGAAAACCCGACAAGAAAAAAAAAAACCACAAGTTCTAGCCCACTCAAAATAATCAACTATAAATTTGCAAGTACAAAAATAAACTTTTACCCCTCAACTGGAAAAGAGCTACAATGTCACACCAAGTATAATATTTAAATGTAAACAGTATACATAACGATTCATTGTATTATAAATAAGACACTCATGAGCAATTGCCACTGTGAGTTATTGACGGGTCTACAATACATCGTGTTTGAGATACGTCATTGGACAGTATTTGAGATACTTTAGTACTCAACAGAGTTCATCGTTACTCAATTGCGTCCTTCGTTACTCAACAGAGTTCACCAATGGTAATGAGCAGGAAGAGGTATGCAAGTGGTGGTAAGCGGCTATTAAGGCCGGAAATTATCGCCAGGTCTTTTGTCTAGAATAACATTGGAATTAGGCACGTTATTTTTTTGTTCTTCCTCTCCCTCAAATGAAAAAAAGGGGTCTAATTATAGTCGTCAAGGGAGTGACATCTTCATCATTTGACGAATAACTCACATAACCACTCGATCGAACGACCAACGTTGAGTCCCCTTAATCATAAGAGATTTTTTTATAATCAAATGGCCTTAATGACTTAGAATCATGTGATCCTGGGCTCACTGGATTCCTCTCATTGAGGCGCTCTATTTGACTATAGGTACACCAAACTTGGAGTTCATTTTACTCTCTAATTAACCACCCAAAACATCAAAAAGTGGTTAAATGACTTGATCTAGGCTTGATTGAACCAATTTTGGTATTAATGGGTTTGTCTTGTCAAGACGATTAGTTTAACAATAAGTTTGTTGAAACTAGAGCTCTAGATGATTTTTAATCCAAATCTAAACACTTATTGCTTAAAAAAATGCATCGAAATTCATACTAAATGATAAAATTTAGTGTGCATCCGTTGCCCCACAATTTTCAAGTGATGATGCTTGTGTTGTCCAAAAATAAAGGCTCCAAAAACTTATATTTTGAGATGTTTTGAGTTGTCTTGGGTGTTTTGAGAAGTTTTGATCAGGTTGTTGTGGCACAGAAATCAGTGACAGGAAAGTTATGGCCTGGAGACATCGGTGGTGGACGGACAACATTTTTACAATGACACTAGGCATGGGGAAGTAGTAAGCATTTGGAGGAACAATCATGTTGATGTCGAAGATCATGTCTACACATCGTGTCGAGCAATGGCAATCGTTATCGGGTTGATTGACTTCTCCATAAAACGAGGGACCAAGTTGATGTCGAAGATCTTAACCAAGCATAGCAGGTTTACTAGTGACGTACATGGACAAATATCCTTCTAAAGTAAGGTATTACATCTTCGCACAAAAAATCTAATATGGTATTGTTTTGTCAAAATTTTCTTTGCAAAAAATGATTGGGTATTCTGTGAGAATTAGGGAAAATCGCAACAGTAGGCTACATCTCTTCAAATCACAGTTGAAAAGAAATCACGGATGCTTGGATTTTAGGACCTCATAGATCTTCCGTTTAAGGTAATGTACATTAACAACTTTGTAAGCAAGAAATTTTTGTTTAAGAC
>NEWO01000911.1:76795-116195 GCA_003013225.1 Phalaenopsis aphrodite
AAGAAATTTGAGAAAAAGCTCTTTGAACTGGCTCCAATTGCACCTCGGAAGCGGCCCCTACAGGATAGTGATTGCGAGATCTTTCCTCAAAAGTGGAGTAAGACAAGTGAATGGGCAAAAAACTCTGACCAATCCTTCGAAGATCCACATTCCAGACAGTGTACCGAGTTATTCATGCACAAATGATGTTCTTCCACACAAATTATTTAGAATTTTTCTGTGATCTTGGAGAAGGACTCAGCCTCTACCCACTTAATAAAGTAATCAATTGTTAAAATCACAAACTTTCATTGTCCTGTGGCCATAGAAAAAGCTCTCATGAAGTCTATCCCCACCAAGGCGAACGACCAAGGGCTTTGATTGACACAAGTTCTGTCAGTGACATGTGAATAAGGCTAGAATGAAACTGAGAAATTTTACATTTCTTGGTGAAATTTAATGCATCCTGCTTTATAGTAGACAAGGAATATCCATGTCTCATTATCTTAAGAACAAGGGATCTCCCTCCCAAGCATTCACCACATTCTAGAGTGAACTTGCGCAACTTGTAGTCAACATCAATTAGAGAAAGACAGTTGAGATATGTCCCGATGAAAACCCTCTTATAAAGTTCTTTATTTATGATTGTGTAATTTGTTGCTTGCCTTCTGACTCAAAGATTTTCAATCATATCTTCAGCAAGTGCCCAATTTTGAAAGAATGAGATGATAGAATCCATCCACAAAAGTTTATTTGTCTCATCAATAGATTGTATCTCTAAAAGGTCAGGAATACTAGGAAAAAGTATATTCTCAATACATCTCTTTTTGTATAAATCACTCATTGTTAAGGTGGCCAACTTGAAGAGGGCATCAGCCCAAGAATTATATTACCGAAATATGTGAATAATCAAGTGTTTGAAAAAGAGCAAGAAGCAATTTCACCAAAGCAAAGTACTTTTCCAGTTGAGGATTACAAATATTACAGTCTCCCTTAAATGATCTGATCATGAACCTCACAATCAATAGCAAATCTTTTAATCCGGCCTCAGCGACGTTATTTGTTGTAGGAAATTTCAGTCAAATTTCATACTCCAAAGCATCTTAATTAGGAGAAATCAACAGAACACAAACACCAACTCTAAAATTCCGAGAAGCTCCATCAACGTATAGCGTCCATAAAGAAGACTTTGAGGGGGAAATGAATGGCTCGATAAGAGTAGAAATTGAACATTCCACCAAAAAATCAATGAACAGAACACTTAATATTTGATATAAGGGCTCCACAAAAAGCAGATATCAAATTCCCCTGACTACATGGACCACTTCATTAGCCTCCTCGATGCCTCTGGTTTCTGCAAGATAGCCCTTAAAAGGGAGATTAGACACCAATATTATGAGCTTGAAAATACAAACATATTTTCACGCTGAGAATATTAATGCTAGGGTTGTTCTAGCAGTCAACAAATGGCGAATTTCTGTTTCAAAAAGGATCTTACTAATGTAATACACCGGCCTTTGCAACTTATGTTCTTCCCTGATTAGAACCAAACTTATGGCATATGAAGACACTGCAAGATAGAGATATAATGTCTCGCCTTGTATCGGTTTTGATAATGGAGTTGTTGAAGCTAAATATGTAAGCAACTGGACATCAACATCTCCACCGAAATCCAGTATTTCGAACTCAGTATCTTGAAAAATGAGTAATATCTATCTCTTGATCTTGCCAGAGAGCGGGATAGAGCAGCGGCCCTTTCTTTAGTCTTTGAACCTCTTTTATATTTCATGGAGGGGTGAGGAGATGGGGAGGGGGGTGAGCATCATCTCCTCGAGAGCTCTGTTTTTTTCAGGATTAGTCTCAATTCCAAGTGAGTGACCCTAAATCCGAGAAACTTACACTTACCTGACGTGACTCCAAAGGCACACTTAGCGGGATCGAGGTATATGTTATATTTCCAAAGAAGATAAAATATTTTTCTAAGTCGGCACTATGTTAAGAGGTTTCCAAGTTATTAACCAGCATGCATTGATATATACCTCCATAGTACATCCAATGAAGTCACTGAATACTTTGTTCATGAGACATGTAAATTGCAACGAGGGAATACTCCTAACGTAGAGAGATCTAGTAGCAGGCTGAAGTTTTTCACTGGCCAACCCCAGACGAAGAGAAGTTGAGTAGAATAAGGTGTCACTAAACTCCATCGTCAATCAGGATTCTTTTGACATAATAAAAAGGGTACCCGATCCCAACACTTACAATAAGAGGATCTTGGTGAGGGGCTTGGATCCCTTCAAAATTAGATTCATAGCCGACACGAGATTTTTTAGATTAAGGCTTTTCAAAGAGAGCAATAAGAACTTGGTCCTCCGGCGATAGTGACAATTTTACTAACAGCCTAATGATTCTCATGTTGTTGTTTATGGGCTTGTTGCCCCCCCCCCTAGGGGCATTCAGAGTATGTGGGATCTTATTTTGAATTATTTGGCCCAAGTACCCTTATCAGGTCAACCCTTCAATCTCCCTGAGTTGAAAAGATGGTTCAATATTGTAAACATGACTTCTTTGGAAGTGGCAATACCATTTCCGATTCTCTACATTCAACTTCAATAGAAGTAGCCGTTTAAGAGTTCCTTTATCATGAATTGCTATCAGGATATTGACACAAAGTCTTGAATGGTGTATACGTCTTGTTGTGTCAAGATTCACGTCTCAATGGATAAGGGGACAAACCATATATTTCCCGTGATTGTTCGTAAACTTTTGTTGTTGAGATAACAGAGCAGTGTCTACGGGATTCTTCTTATGTTTGCCTGACTATAGCTCAAGTTACCTTTTATGCTCATTGATAGCCTCGCCAACAACGATTTATGCCTCAACACGATGAATGAGATCAGCATACGAATGAACCATCTTCTGTATCAAAGATAAGTAGAAAGGAGCAGGACGTGTTTTCCTCAAAAATACACCTACCAATAACTCTGGATCAACTCTCGAGATTTGACGAGCTTAAACGTAGAATCTTAAAAAATATTTATTCAGTGATTCTCCATCACTTTGACGGATCCCAAAAAGGTCAGGGATCTTTAATAATCTTTTGATTTGTAATAAATCGCTTGGGGATCTTTAATAATGTTTCGATTTGTAATAAATTGCTTTGCGAATACTTTAGTGAGTTGATCAAATATATATATGTTGCTCCCTCTTGTGTGCGAGTATAACCAAGTGTGTGCTTGGCCTTTAAGAGTTGAAGGAAAACTTGCAAAAGAGCATGTCAAAGGCTCGTTGTATATGCATGATGGTTTTGAAGTGATCAACTTATTCGTATGGGTCAAAAGTCCTATCATACAATCAATGATCGGAAGCTTAAAGCCCATTAGAAGAGTGAAGGACTATCTCCGCTAATAAAAAAGACATTTTAAAACCATGTCGAGCTGAGAAATAACTTCTATCATTAGGGATAACTCTTCTCGAACTAGACGTTGAAACTCGTCATGGATTGTGTGAGGTTGAGCTACATTCCCCATGCACGTTGGAAGCTTGATGTTAGGCTTAACTGTAAGGGATGAATGTGTAAAGTTAGAGGTGTCAATGAGCTCAGCTTCCTGAGGAAGTTTAGTGCATAGGGGGTGTTAGCTAAGTACCTAATTAGAGAATGAGGTAGTGATGGCCCTCTAGTATAGACAACCGGCAGTCGTCAAACTTCGCATAGAATTTGAAGAATCTCATTATGAGATTCTTCCAATCCTTGCGCATGATCTTTAAGTGATAAAAGAGAGGTCCCTTACCGGTAGGATGATATGTATCATAGGGAAATCGGTCAGAGGCTTGATACCATGCATTTCTAGACTGTACAATGGAATGACTAGTGTTAGAGAAAGAAGTGTGTGTATTGCATTTGCTAGTTATAGAAGAAGTGTAAACTTCAATCACTAGGGTTTTGCTTCTCACAGACGACACCATAAAAAATTTGTCGCATTAGAGTATATGATACTTTTAAGAGGAACGTAAATCCAACCAAACATAATAAATAAGTTATATAAATCTCTCGTTACGTTAAATCCAATTTTTGTTTGTTCTGTTTATTAAATTCAGATTTACTAAATTCACTTATTAGTTGGATTTAACTGATTTAACAAAAGAAAAAAAATATTTCGGATTTAACTATATTTAACATTAAATAAACCAAACATTATTTCAGATTTAATAATATTTAGATTTAATAAATCTGGATTTACCGGATTTAATAAATTCTATTTAACTTAAATCAAACTTGCAGCCAAACAACCCTTTAGTGTTGCACGAAAATCTAGCACACACATAAATAAAGAGAATATAACGCCATGATTTTTTTAAGTAGAAAACTAAGTAAATGAAAAATCACAGGGCCTAGGCCACTCAAAATTATTCACTATAAGTTTGCGAGCACAAAAATACTCATATCCCACGATTGAAAAATAATTACAATATTACACTAATTGCACTGTCTGTTTGTACACACTATACAGAAATATTGGTTTTATTATGAATACTACGATCGAGAGCAGTTTGACGGGGGTTATTGTCGGGTTTTTAATATACTATGTTTGAGATACTTCATTGCATAATATTTAGGATACTTCGTTACTCAAGTGAGCTTTTTGTTACTCAACAGAATTATTCGTTACTCAATAGGATATTTTGTTACTCAACATAGTACTTTATTACTCAACAGAGTTCACCAACGGTGACGAGCAGAGGGCGGTTGACGGTGGTTGACAAAAACTAGTTGTGGTTGACAGCGGACAAAAGTTATTGCTCGATAGTTGTTGACGGCTACGGAGCCCAAAAGTTATTATCAGGTCATCTATCCATAACAGGACTATTTATAATTTATAGCCTATGAGAACGACATTTTCATCTTTTGGACAATAAATCTCATAACCACATGATCGAATGACCCCAATTAATTCTCCTGAATCATAGGAAATTTTTGATAATCTAATGAGGTTAATGACCTCGGAATTAGGTGATCTTGGGCTTGCTAGATTCTTCTCATCAAGATGCCCGATTTGACTATAGATACGTCAAATTTGGACTTCATTTGATCTTCCAATTAACAACTCAAAGCCTCCAAAAGTGGTTTAATGGCTTGATTTGAGCTTAATTAGAATCAGATTGAACCAATTTTGGTATGAATGAGTTTACCTTGTTGAGATGGCCAATTTAACTATAAATTTGTTGAAAATGAAGCTTTGAATAATTTTTAACTAAATTGGAACTTTTTATTATCAAGATTCATGCTAAATGATAAAATTTAGTAATGATGTATCAACAATATTAATTACCAAGTAATTAGTTTAGTGAAATTATAATTGTCGATTGACTATCTATTTAAATAATTAATTAATTATTAAGCATTTATCGAATGATTGATGATTATTTAAATTAGAATGTTATGATAATTATCAGATCTTATTGTACGAAAGACTAAATTAATTTAAAATTAAAATCAAAGTTGTCTTTTCATTAAAAAAATTAGTTTAGTGAAATTATAATTGTTGATTAATAATCTTTTTAAATAATTGGTTCATTATTAAGCATTTACTGATTAATTGATGATTATATAAATTATCATGTTAGGCTAATTACAAGATCTTATTGATACTTAGCATAAAATTAATTTTGAAATTTTAATCAAAATCCCCCAATCTTCTTTAAAATGAAACCCTCAACACCAACAAAAAGGAAAGTAAGACTAAAGCTAACAAGTGAGGCAACGATAAATGTGGCATCCAAAACACTCATTTTTCTTAATAACGTACACCACTAATGACAAGGTGAAACTAGTGGCATTAGAATTCGATGAAGAAGTTTCGGTGGGAGTAGTGAAGAATTCCTGAGACTTAAAGGATTAATTTTATTCTAGCCAATGTAAGGATTTAGAAAATCCAAGATTTAAGGAAAAACAAAGGAGAAATTGGATTTAAAACTACCGGTTTAGCCGTTTGGCAAAATTTAAGTTAAATCTAACTTAAATTTTGCCTATAAACCATAACCAAATAAACTCTAAATGTAAAGCTAGAGCTACCTTGCTATATTAGAAATATAAAATTGATGCTATTACCGTTTAGAAGGATGGCAACAGTTCCTCAATTGGCTCAAGGAACAAAGGAGGAAGGGTATTGTTGTGCTTGGTGTAATTTTCATGTGAAGTATTTGAAAGAGATTCTTAAAGTTCCATTTCCAACCAAATTCAATCCCAATCTTGGTGTGATTTTCAATATAAAAAAAATATTAAGCTAACAAACAAGATTTTTACCTTATTTAAAGGAAAAACAAACTCATGCCCAAGATAGCCCAAATTGATGCAAACTTAATCCCCTCCTTCCTTCAAAAGTTTGCCCCCCTATATGATATTTTGTTGTGCACCAATATAACAATGGTGTTGTCATGATGTGAGGTCAATATTCGGCTCATAAGAAGAACAATTATCATACTCTATAAACCCCTTTTATTATTAAACAATAATAGATTATGCTTATTCTTTGATTATGTAAGCATAATAATAGTCTTTCAAATTCTGTTAAAATAATTTGTTAACCCAAAAAACCGATTATTTCTCTTCCCTTTCAAAATTTCACTAGGTATCTCATATAGCTTGATGCTTTATCTTTATGCTTCATTTTCTAAGCCAATACAGCTTCTCCATTTTAGATCAAACTATATTATAATTCAATATTTTGTTCATAATTTTCTTTAAAAAAATTCCTTAAAATTGAATATTATAATCTAATCAAATAACAATTGCATATTACATTGATGAATTCATATTTAAATAAAGTCCTATTATCTATAAATGACATAAATATGATTAAATTCTTTAGAACTTGAATCTTTATTCTTAGTTCTTCTATATACCTCGATTTCATATTACTTTGAAATTGCCTAAACCATCAAAAGTTGTAGCTTTTACTTTACTCGGGACCAATTTGTAATACTTTATATTTCTTATATTATTACAAGACTCTGTATTGTTAGTTTATGTTTCGTCATTCTTTTAAAGGATATCCAATTGGCTTAATTTATTGTGTTCGAAACTTCAATAAGAAGTGTCTTTACATATTACCAATTTCAAAACGCAAGTTCTTCAAGAATTTTTTGAATTTTTTAATGCACTTATCGTATATCAAAGTTGGCTAAAGATAAATTCTATTTTTTTCCTCTTTCAACAAGCTATCTTGATAGATAACTACTTCTCATGGATTATATTCATTATGTTGTGCAATTATTTATTTTTTACTACTTTTTTCTACTCTTATAAGATAAATGTTCAAGAACTACTCCAGGCTATGCAAGCATATTGTATATGGAATCATCTTACAATCTTTATAAAAAGACTTTTTTAGCTACATAAGAAAATTTATTTCTGATTTGTTGCTTCATTTTTTAAAATAATTAGTTGTACTCACATTTCTTAAAATACGTGTTCAATATTGCAAGATCTTATACACCAAAAAACTATAGTGCAATTTCTCCCATCAATTTGCATGTCTTTTTTTATAAATTTTGCGGAACCAATCATAGATCAACTTGCTAGAATATATTTATCAATTTAAATCAACATTAATAATAACCCTCTTCCTTGATTACACAGTTTCTCCATCCATGCAAATTTAAAAATTAATTCTCAAACTAAATATTAATCTAATTTGAGGAGCATCAAAATTAGCCAAATCATATCCTCACAAATTTTTAACTAAATAGATACCACCTCAATATTAACCATCCTTAAGTAAACAATTCATCTTTTAAAACTATCAATTATCATCCAAATCCAAATGATACTAATAATATTTTCATCATTTAATAGCTTATAATAACTTTCCAAATTATCTTTGATTTTTCCCCCCATTTTCATTTAGCTTTAAACAAGAGATATTTGTTCTTTTTTAATAGTGCGCTCACAAGTTTCTTAGCCTCGCAATTCAAGGTGAACAAATCTAATCTTAATCTGAAAACAAGACAAACCTTCCCAACGTTTTGTCGCAATTATGAAAAGACATAATACTTCATTTACATGTAACATATGAGAAAACATTTATCTAATTACCACCATATTCATGTTATTTTTTGGGCGGAATTGCATACCTATCACAGAATTTTTATGTATTTACATATCTAACACCTAAATCTTTATATTTACTGATGTGCCGCCTTAGTACCTCTATCAAATCAAAGCATATGCATGAAAAGAAATGTTTTATTTTAGATAAATTAATATTAGCGATAATTTTTATGTGATCTACAGATTTGGAAGCTATGTACGTAAATACATAGATTTAGTTGTTAGATGTGTAACTACATAGGAATTTAAATGATATGTCTGATTATCTCACCAATTTTTTTCACATCGTTTATGAATGACGTCTCAGCAAACTATTATCTATTTCACACCACAATCAGGTTAGGCCTCATTTTTTCACGTACGGGGACACTTTTGAAACTATAAAAGATCAAATATGCATTCCTTCAAAAATTCAGAACAACTTCATAATTGGTAGCCAACAGGCCATGAAAGCCTGGATCCTTTCCAACCAGGATTGAGACAGCAATATATTATATGGCAGTAAGACTTCAAGTAAGAAAATCATTTTGTTGTATCACCATCTATAACCACTATCGATTATATGGCAGTAAAAACTAAATTAAGAACATTATTTTCTTGTATCACCATCCAAAAAACAAAAAAACAATAGTAGGCCCAAAATCCGGGCACAAGAGAGAAGTAGAGGTAGCGCATCAAAAAGAAAAAAAAAAAAATTCAAGACGTAAGACGAAACTCAAGAGAGAAGGCAATAAGATTAACCAATGTACCTTCAATAAGAAAAAATCGCAACATGACTATGGTTTAGAGTTTAAAACGCATACCTCCAGGAACATGGTTAAGCGATATCCCGGTACTGGAGAGCGCCTGCTGAACGCTAATATTGATCAATTTGGTGTCCCCATAGGCTGAAATGGAGACCGGCCCTCGGTAATCCATAGCAACCAGAGCGGAGCTTATGTTCTTAGCGATGACGTGCGCATCGAAGGCTTTCGGCACTTGGCAGTTCTCGATGTCCCACCATACGGAGGTTTTCGCGGTCGAGTAGACCCCGTCCACCGTCCCACCGCCAACCCCAGCCACCATTGAGCCACCTCCGCCGCCCATAACCGTGTTTGCCATGTCTAATTGATGGCCGCTGAACTCCACCGAGGACGTCACGGTTCTTCCACCGTTCCCGCTCCGAGCGATGCCTTCCCAAGAAAACCTCGGTACATGCGGACTCCAGTAACTAAATGCATAGGGCGTAAGTTATTCGAGTATATATTTAATTTCAATAATTTAAAAATAATTTAAAAATTATTTTCAAGATTCAACTTCAATAATATCCTTTCGGAAGATGTTATTTCGGTATTATTTTTTGTCTATTTCTAAGTTATTGAAATAAAATATATAATTTTTTCTTCAATAACCCTGAAATAACCTCGAACTAACTCCCACGGTGTTATTTTAGGGAGTTTATTTTTGGGTTAATAAAGTGGAACTATGAAGATTATTTTGGGATTATTTCAAGGTTATTTTGGGATTATTGTGAAGTCCGCGGTTTCACTTTAATATTTTATAGGTAGACGTAATATGACACAAATGATGGTGTATTAGCAGGAATCTGCATGTAAAGGTATGTCCAGAGTCTAACAGAAATTTCTTCAAGATTTTAGTGATAATTTACATTGCTTTTCACATAACTAGTACCCTAATAATTTTTGGACTACCAAATCAAAATAAATTAACAAAATCATTGAGAATTTGATAGAAATATTAAAATTTTATCCTAAATTTTAATATTAGAGTGAAGATTTAAAAAATAGATGAAATACAAGGAAAAATTTGTAAATAGCAATGTTTCGAGCATTATATATGTAAATTCCCTTAGATTTTATAAATTAAAGACCTAAACTTTAAATTTATATCCATAGCATCTAGGGTGTAAACTAGCCCAACATGTAAGTGAGAGCTTATTCGTGTTTGACTCGTTTGAAATTTTTTTATGTTCCAAATAAGCTCGTGTTTGAAATGACTTGAAATAACTTTATTCATGTTCAGCTCGAATTAAATTCAAATTTATTCATATTAGCTCGTTCAACTCGATTTTTGAGCTACACAAACTTACATATTGTATTCATCTCAACCATTTAGCTCGTAATATAATTTTGGTTTTTAAATATTTCCTAAAAAAATTGAAAAACTAAATAGTTGCCGCTAGGCAGTACAGAATTCTTATGACCATGAGGTCATTTGCAGGCATACCACTAATTCTTATGTATTTACATATGCAGAAAAAATGGGGTTCTATATTTTGGGAAAAATCATAGGATATTTACATGCAACCCCCCAACTCTTATGTATTTATAATTCTTAAGTCAGAAGAAAAGAGACTCCTTAAGAACATTTACATACATACCAATCAAATCATATTTATTTACATATCTAACACATTTTTGAATCCAAATTTGTGTTGCAAGGAAAGAGAGAGAAAGAAAAAGAGATAGTGCACAATAATGAATAACATAATGAGGAAATTTATATTGATTCTATGATTAGACTGTACTGTAGAAATGACCCTCTATTATGAGAGAGTGTACCGTGTACATAATTACATGGTTATCCCTACTTTAACGGGGGTGTTACAGGTTATTTTGCATAATTGGAAAGAATGAGGGCAAGCAACATTTTCTCCATTTGGCGTAGAGATAATATAATGCGTTCTTTAACATTTCGAATTCACTTGGATTAATGATCTTAGCGCATATTGCTTTTAAAAATCTTTATATTTCCACTATGATGCTTATTACTTTATCTAAATGTGCATAACATGATATGTCCTAAAGCATGTTTAATCTCCTTAGTCTTTTATGTTTATTTTTGATGAAAATGCAATTTAAAGGAAGGTATTCTTATATTTTTTGTGCAGGTATGACAAGTGGAACACTTGGAGCGAAGCAAGATGGAAAAGGAGCGAAAAGAAGTTGAACAGAGCAAATTGGGAGTTCGCACAACTAGTGCCTAGGTGCCAGATTATGGGCGCCAAGGCGTTCCATTTAGGGACTCTGGCTAGGCACCAGCTCTCTACGCACCAAATCGAGAAGGCAGCGCTTAGGTGCCAGTTCTGGGAGCCAAGGCACGACAATTTTTCTGCAGTTGCCCAACCACAAATTTGGAGTTACTTTGGCAGTTTTAAGTCGTTCAGATAAGGGTTTGACACAAGAAGGGCATAGGAAAAACATGATACACCAAAACATATCTTATACTCGTTTTTTGTTGATATTGCACTTTAATAGAAGATATTTTTATGTTTTCTTGCAGGTTGTTGAATTTTAGGACTTAAAGCAAAAATGAAGAAGTTGAAAATTTGTTCAGTGCCGACGGCACCAGAAGCAGTGCCGACGACACCAGAAGCAGCGCCGACGGCGTCGTTTGACAGAGAGCAGTGAATTAAATTGCAGAACACTTGCGCCGACGACGCCAAAATGGGCGTTGACGGCGCCAATGTAGGTTCAGCCCTATTTCTAGAAGATTCGATGAATTTAGATGTTTTTTGAAGAGTTTTTTGAGGCATCTATTGGAGAACCAACTCTAGGCTTTATTTGGGGCCAAAATTGATAAGAAAAGTGACTCTTCCTGACATCTTGTCGCCCCAATTCAACTATCTACGCATCACACATTCTTCCATTTTTCATTCCACAATCATTTAGAGTTCATTGTTCTTATAATTTAGAGTTTTGTGGTGAGATTAAATGTGAACTCTTCTCTAAGAGTGTTGGAGAAGTAAAAAAGTGAGAGATTTCTTCTTCCTACATTTCCTAGAAGATGCTACAAGGGATTTGCTTTGAGAAAGAGTTTTAGATAAGTGTTATTTGTTTATTTGTGTTTTATGAAATTTCTTTTATATATGAAATTTGTGTTTTGTTGTATCTTTCTCATGAAGTTTGAGTAGTTTATTTTATCTTTCTCCATACTCTGAGATATGGTGAAATAAAGAGATAATATGAATGTGTCAATATTAAAATAAAAAATAAATTGTGATGATCTTTCAATTCCGAACGTAATTTACTTTTTGAACTGACCAATTAAATTGTTAAAATTTTTTGTGAAACATATGATCTGAGAAATGGAGTATGAGTTCTACAATAGAGTGGGGATCACATTCAATTCCATGAAAGAGAATTTCATTCATGGAATTAAGTGTAAATAAATAGGAAAATATAGTTTGTCGGGTGTAGAATTGGAGAATCTTTAGGGTGACAGACTAAAATTTCCAATTCGGTTTTAGTGTTTAAAAACTAAAGTGAGAGTTAGTCTTCAGCTGAAGGGAAGTGCGAGCCCTGTAGTGGGAGTCAATATCTTCCTAGCCTAGCCACGTATTTAGAGACTAAACATGAGATTAACCAATGATTTTCTATAACACTGTATCAGGGTAGAGAATTAAAACTGCTTTTATTTGACACAATACATATTGAAATCATTTATCTTATCTCATTTTACCGAAATCTCATTATAGTTGGAAAGATGATTTTTCACATAAGAAATCTTCATCACATAAACATAATTTAATAGTTTAGTGGTTACTATTTAAACTTTGTATTTCAGTTTTGTTATTAGTTAAATAATTTAGTTCTGACAATATCTCAACATTTGAAATTAGTGACAGTAATTTCGTTTTGACTTTCTATGAATTCCCTAGAAAATATATCATTTTAAAATTAAACATTCCCTGTGGGATCAATAATTGGGGCTTAAATATAAAGTCATTTATTACTTGATAACGATACGTATAGTTGTGTAGAATCCCAATATTAATTGCTTAAATTTCTAATTCATAAAATATTGCATCAAGCTTTTGGCACTGTTGCATAGCGGAGTCAACTATATAATTTTTACACAAATATATTTCACTCGGTATCAAGCTTTTGGCGCCGTTGCCGGGAAAGGTAACGGTAAATTAGGAAATTTAGAGATAATTAATTAAAAAAATTTTAAAATTCAAAAAAAAAATATTTTTTTATTTAAGAGTTATTTTTAGGAAATTTTTCTTTGCTGATTATATTAGTTTATGCAAAATATTGGATCTAAAGGTTTAGTACCTTACGATTCAGAATTAGAGCGTACTATTAAAAAAATTCAAAACTAATAAAAAGAAATTAAAAATTTAAAAGAAATGGCGACTAACTTAAATAATCAAATAAATGAAAATCGATAAAGACCTTTAAAAGATTATGCTAATCTGACAGCAGATGAACTTCACTTGATTATTCAAAATCCTGATGTTGCTGCTAATTCATTTGAGCTAAACCTGTTATTATCCAAATAATATAAATTAATCAGTGTGGAGGAACCCATACTAAAGATCTAAACTTACATCTTGCTAGCTTTCTTGAAATTTGTGCTACTTTTAAATATGACGGAGTGTCTAATGATGTTGTTAGGCTTATAATTTTTTCTTTTTTATTAAAGGATAAAATCAAGGCTTGGTTAAATTTATTAGCACCTGGATCTATCAGAACTTGGGGAGAACTATCACAAAAATTCTTAGCTAAATATTTTCTACCCTCGAAAACTGCTAAGCTTAGAAATGATATTATAACTTTTTGTCAGTTTGAAGAGGAATAGATATGTGAAGCTTGGAAAAGATTTAAAGATCTTCTTAGAAAATATCCACACCATGCTCTACCAGATTGGTTAATAATTCAAATATTTTATAATGGATTAGTATAATCACTTAGATCTATTATAAATGCTGTTGCAGGTGGATCACTAATGTCAAAACCTTTTGATGAAACATATTATTTAGTTGAAGAAATGACAACTAACAATTTTCAATGGTCCTCTGAAAGGGTAAATCCTAAGAGAGTGGCTACTATTCATGATTCTGATGTAATGTCTATTTTAGCATCTCAAATTGCTGCTATTTTGAAAAAGATTGATCAAATAGGAGTGAACTATTCTAAAATACCCCCAGTATCAGAGGAAAATTCATTAGGACAGATCATTGATACTCAATCATCTTATGAAACTTTAAATGCTAAAAATAATCGAAATAGCAATCCATATTCTAATTTTTATAATCTTGGTTGGAAAAATTACCCTAATTTTAGTTGGAATAATTATAAAAATTTGATAAATCCCTACAAAAATTTTAACAACCAAGGAAATCCTAGTTATTGACCTTATTATCCTCCTGGATTTAACTCTAATCCTAACCCACAAGTTATGGAAAAAGAAATTGACGATGGAAGAAGTAATGTTAAACATGGGAAATCAAATGTAGAATCAAGGGGCTACTATTATAAATATTGAAAATCAATTAAGACATATTGTTACTGCACCCAGTAACAGACTTTCTGGAATTCTTCTGAGTACAGTGAAAGTTAATCCAAAAGATCAAAATAAGGAGCAAATTAATGCTATTCAATTACGAAGTGAAAAAGAAGTTGAAACAAGGATCCAAAGAAAAACTGAAGTTGATGAAGAGAAGGAAGCAATGGAAAGTGACCAAAATGAAAATGAACAAACACAAGGTCCTTTAGTAAAGTCATTACCTCTGTTTCCTCAAAGACTGAAGTAGAAGAACAAAGATAAACAATTTAAATTTTTTTTGGAAATCCTTAAGAAGTTAACGATAAACATTCCTTTTGTTGAAGCTTTGGAACAAATGTCAAATTATGTGAAATTTATGACGGATATATTAAAAAAGAAAAGGAAGTTTACAGATCATGAGACCATTGCACTCAGTGAAGAGTGTAGTGTTATTATTCAGAAAAAGCTTCCTGAAAAATTAAAAATCTTGATAGTTTTACTATACCTTATACTATTGGTGAAAAGTTTTTTGGAACAACTTTATGTGATTTAGAAGCGAGTATCAATCTTATGCCTTTACCGATCTTTAAACGTTTAGATTTGAGAGAGATTTCCCCTACTAATGTAACTCTTCAGTTAGCTGATCAATCAATAATTTATCCAAAAGGCGTTATAGAGGATGTATTAGTAAAAGTGGATAAAGTTATTTTTCAGGTAAACTTTATAGTATTGGATATGGAAGAAGATAAAGAAATTCCTATTCTTTTGGGGAGTCCATTTCTTACAATAGGGAGAGTTGTGATAAATGTACAAAAAGGAGAATTAATAATGAGAGTTAATGATCAAGAAGTAACATTTAATATTGTAAAATCTATGACATATCCAGCAATAGAAAAAGATAATGAATTTTTTAGGATGGAAGTAACTGATTATCTTAGTAATGAGAAATTTAAGAATGAGTTTGAAGACAAATTAAAGCAAGGAGAATTTTTTAAAAATAAGGATGAAATAATAGAAGAAGATTTGGATTATTTATAACGCAAATTTGAAAATTTAGACTTGTTGGAAAATGATAATAAAAATCTTATTCCTTCGAGTATTAAACCACCTGAACTTGAACTGAAAAATATTAACTGCCCATTTAAAGTATATATTTTTTTGAGAGTCATCTACATTGTCTGTTATTGTATCTTCTAAATTAATAGAAATTCAAGAACAAAAATTAATAGAGATGTTGAAAAAATATAAAAAGGCTTTTGGATGGACTTTAACAGATATTAAAATATTTATTCCTTCTATTTATATGGACAGAATCCTATTAGATGAACAATATGAACATAAACCTGATCCTCAGAGGAGATTAAACCCAATAATGAAAGAAGTTGTTAAAAAAGAAATTTTAAAATGACTAGATGCTGGAATTATATATCCTATTTCAGACAATGCTTGGGTAAGTCCAATTCACTGTGTTTTGAAGAAAGGAGTGACCGTTGAAGGAAATAAGAAAAATGAATTAATATAAATAAGACAAGTTACTGGTTAGCGAATTTAACTATAAAAAATTAAACATGGTCACCAAAAAAGATCACTTTCCTTTACCTTTTCTAGACCAAATGTTGGATAGATTGAATTGGAACAAATATTATTACTTTTTAGATGGATATACTGGTTATCACCAAATTTCAATTGCTCCATAGGATCAAGAGAAGACAACATTTACTAGCCCATATGGAACATTTGCTTTTCGTAGAATGTCTTTTGGACTATGCAATGCACCTGCAACATTTCAAAGATGTATGATGTCAATATTTAGCAATTTTATTGAACATGGAATGGAAGTGTTTATGGATGATTTTTTAGTATTTGGAACTTCGTTTTAATTATGTTTACATAATTTAGAAAAATTTCTAGAAGTATGTGAAAAAATCAACCTAGTACTAAATTGAGAAAAATGTAAATTTATGGTTGCAAGAGGAATTGTACTTGAGCATAAAATTTCTGAAAATTGCATGGAAGTAGATCCTGCAAAAATTCAAGTTATTGAAAAATTACCACCTCTCACTAATGTTAAAGGGGTAAGAGGCTTTTTAGGACATGCTGGTTTCTACAGGCGTTACATAAATTTTTTTTCTAAAATAACTAAGCCATTATGCCAACTTTTAGAAAAGACACGAAATTTGATTTTAATAAGGAATGCATAAAAGCATTTGAATTATTGATAGAAAAATTAATCACTGCACCTATAATAGTTCCACATGATTTGGAGAAAATATTTGAAATAATGTGCGATGCTAGTGATTATGCTATTGGGGCTGTGTTAGGACAAATGCACAACAAAGTTTTTAAAGTAATGTACTATGCTAGTAAAATTCTAGATGATACTCAAATTAACTATGCTACTACTGAAAGAGAGTTACTCGACATTGTTTATGCCTTTAATAAATTTAGACGTTACTTAATTTGAACTAAATATATATTACATACAGATCATTCTGCTATTAAATACTTGATGCTAGAGAAAGATGTTAAACCAAGATTAATTAGATGGATACTTCTATTGCAAGAGTTTTATTTTACCGTAGTTGATAGAAATGAAAATGATAATCAAATAACTGATCATTTGTCTAGACTAGAATGAGAAATATTAACTAATTTGGCAAATGAAATTTTAGAGAATTTCCCTGATGAACAATTATATAATATTGATGAAATGAATGTACTGTGGTATGTCAATATAGTAAATTATATTGTCAGTGATATTTTACCACATGATATAAAAAATCCACAATTAAAGAAATTTATAGATGATTCAAATTTCTATTTTTGGGATGACCCATATCTATATAAATAATGTAAAGATATAATTATTAGAAGGTGTGTGCCTTATGAGGAAACTCAACACATAATTGAAAGATGTCATGATTCTAAATTTGGATGACATTTTAGTACGAATAGCTGCATGTAAGATTTTACAAGCTGGATTTTATTGGCCTACTCTTTTTAGATATGTTAATGAATATATTAAAACATGCGATCGATGTCAACGAGTAGGAAATATTTCTAGAAGAAATTAAATGCCTTTAAATTACACATTATAAGTTAAAAAATTTTATGTGTGGATTTAGATTTTATGGGACCATTTATGCCTTCATTTGGGATTTTATATATATTACTTGATGTTGATTATATGTCCAAATGGATTGAAGCTACTGTACCTAGATGTGATGCTCGGAGTGTTTCTAAATTTTTGATTAAAAATATTTTTACAAGATATGGAATGCCGAGAGTATTTATTACAGATGGATGATCTCATTTTAGAAATAAGAGAATCAAAAGATTGATTAAGAAATATGATATTATGCATAAATTCTCTACTGATTATCATCCTCAGACTAGCAGTCTAGCAGATATATCAAATCGTGAAATTAAATGAATTTTAGAAAAAACTGTAACTCCTTCTAAATTGGATTGGTCTGCTAGATTAGATACTACATTATGGGCCTACAAAACTGCTTATAATATTCCTATAGGAATGTCCCCAGATAGACTTATTTTTGGAAAAACATGTCACTTACCAGTAGAATTGGAGCATAAAACATTTTGAGCTATTAAGAAATTTAATTTTGATTTAAAGGATTTTAATGAGAAAAGATTATTGCAACTCAATGAACTTGAGAAGATTAGAAATGAAGCATATGATAATGCAAACTTTATAAAGAGAAAATGAAAATATGGCATGATCGGAAGATTATTCAAAAGAAGTTTTAACCTGGACAAGAAGCTTTATTATATAATACAAGATTGAGATTATTTCCAGGAAAACTGAAATCCAGATGGTTAGAGTGATTAAAGTCTACCATTATGGAACTGTTGTTGTTAAAGATCCTAACAGTGGAAAAATATTTAAAGTTAACGGCCATTAATTGAAACATTATTATGAAGGGCACATACCATAATTTAAAGAAGTTTTAATGTTAAGTCAACCCAACTAATCAAATCTTATGTCGGGCTAACAACGTTAAACCAAGCGTTTTACGGGAGGCAACCCATATATAAATATAAATATCTATGTATTCCTATTTTATTTGATAAGTGTTTATATATTAGTAGATAATAATCCTACATAATTTTATATATTATAAATTAAGATAAATTTTGGTATTAGAGGAAAATTTGGAATCAAATTGATCGAAAACATGAAAAGACGTAATTTTGGCCTCTGGCGCCTGCACACAGACCAAAGCACCGATAGTGCCATTAGGAGTGCCGACGACGCCGATAGCAGTTTGACAGTTTCAGACAAATTTTAGCTGACTTTGGCAAGATTTTGCTTCGTAATAACATTCGAGAGGTGTTTTTAAAGACCTAAAAACTGCCTTGAACTACCAGAAACTTTCTATTTTTGAATTTCATGGCCTCCAATTCCAATAGAAGAAAGTTTATCATTTTTGACGTTATACGATAAAGTTATTAAAAAGAAGAGGCTTATCAAGGATAGAGCCTTTGTCAACCACAAATTGATTAATCCAAGTTCTCCAATTGATAAAATTATTGGACAAAGGTGATGAGAAGTTCTGTGCTACACTACCGCTGCAGTTGTTGTACCAGTAGTGTAGGAATTCTATGCCAACTTACATGAAATTACCCAAGAAGTTTCCTTCGAATGACGTAAGGCTGTACCATTTACTCCTGCGCAAATCAATGAGTTGTATATGATAGAAAGCGTTCCAATCTGTCATTATACAAATTTTATCCCTACCAGAGATTTGATGCAAGATGTTTATAGTTTTCTGACAGATGAATGTGATATTTGGGAAATGCAAGATGAAGGATATGTTAGTTTCTCTGCTTCATTTCTTAATCCAATATCGAAGTAGTGTCATTTATTAATTTCTGCAAAATTACTCCATACCATGAAGATTAGTAGAGTCGCCAAATAAAGTGTTATTTTGAATTATTGCATTCAAATGGAAAAACCCATTGATATAGGATTTATCATATTTAAATATGTTATGGGCATTATTATGAATGGGCCAATTTATGGACTTAGGCATCCTACCATAATTTTCCTACTTTGCAGTCAATCTCAAGTTCCATATAAAAGTTGGGAAAAAATGTTTAATTACTTTGGAAGCCCATGATTCCTATTGATCATAATTATGTTAGGAATGGGAATGAAGCATTAGATATTATCTTAGATCACTCATCAAATGCTTCAACTCCATTGATGCCACCAATAGTTGGAAGTTCACTTCTTGTAAAAAAGAAATTGAAGAAAATTGAAAGAGAACTTTAGATTATTATGAATGCAATAGGAGATCTTAAGTACCTTTTTGATCACCTAGATTGGAGGAAGAAAGAGTATTTTGATCATACTGGAACATTTGAAGCAAGATTAGTGCGGATTTTTAAAGAAAAAGGATGGATCAAAGAAAATTTAACTGATCAATTCCCGTACCGACCCTTTTACAAGTTGTGCGTTCATTACTAGTCTATGGGAGCTATTAGAGGAGGAGAAAACACTGAAGATGAGACAGAATAATTGAAGAATTTGGATTCTCTCTACTAGTTTAAAATACTTATGTACTTAATGTGATTGTGTGGATTTGATTTAGTTTGCTTTGCTTGAGAATTCTGAACTTTGATTGTGTGTATAGTTTAGTGTCAGCGTTTAGTGTTGTGGCTTGATTTAGATGCTGATTTATAATTTAGTTTGCTTAATATGTGTGAAAGTGTGATTAGAAAAATGTGTATGTAAAAGTGTATTTTCATATATAAAAGTTAGTTTGTTGTTATTTATGAAAATGATTGTTTGTGAAAATGTTTGTTTGTGAATTATTGCTAGATAAAAATTTGTGTTTAAAAATACTAAAAAGACTTTGGAGAAAATTGAAAGGAAATTGAAAATTGAAAAAATTGAAAATGAAATTTTAGGTCTTCAGCGACGACGACGCCCTCAACCCGAGAACAGACTTTCCCTTTAAAATTTGCAATTTTCACCATAAACCGTCATTTTTACCCTTTGAGTCACCTTCAACCTCCAATATATGCACCTAGGGCTAGCATTTGCTTGGATTTGAGGCGATTTTAAGGCAAAGGAACTTTGGATTTCATCTTCTCTATGTAAGAGCTACACTTTGAACTAAAAAAATTTGATTTTCACAAAGGATTTATCTCGCATTACCTAGATCCAAAAATTTTGGAATTTTTTTAAAGATTATGAGAAAATCATTTGGTGAAGAACTCTTACTTAGTAGATTTAAGTATAAAGCATTTTACTTTGTGATTAAAATTTTTTTTTTGGAATTTATTTGATTTTTTTCAAATTTTCTCTAGATTTCCCATGGCACTAAGAATGAGCAAAGGAAAAAAGAAAAGTAGATTATGATGAACAAAAATTTGTTAGCTTCATGGCTAGTGCTCGATTCAATAATATACTTGAGCATAAAAAAGTAATTCTGGATCGTGGTTTTAAAAATATTGGTGGAGAAGTTGAGCGATTAATCAATGCTCGGTAGTGGAAAAATTTATGTTATTTTACTGCCGATGTGATTGTTGGTGTAGCAATGGAATTCTATGTCAACTTTACTGAAGCTTGTGATGACTTTGTTTTTGTTCGTGTGAGAAAGGTGGAGTTTTCTCCAAGAAAAATTAATGAGTCTTATCAGTTGAAAGATGTTTACAATTGACAGTATAAATCATTTTCTGCTACTAATGAGGCCTTAGATGTGGTTATTTCTTTTCTTACTGATGGAAGAGGGACCTGAAAAATCAAAAATGGTGTTAAGGTACACTTTCCTCTTTTTATGCTTAAAGTAGTATCTAAGGCCTGACACTACTTTATTTCTGGAAGAATGATTTTGACAAATCATCATAGTGAGGTGACCAAGGATAAATCCATCATGAACTTCTATATTCACCAGATGATGAGGAAAAATGTAGGCTCTATTATCTATATAAACACTAGATCTATTGCTTTGGTAGAGACCATTGGTGGTTTGGCACTTTTCTTTATGTATTTAACATGTATGTCTTTTCTTTATGTATTTAATGTTTTCTTTCACCCTTTATTTTTCAGTTCTTCATGTTAAATCTCTAAGTTTGGGTGGGGGGAAGAAAAATTCCTTTTTAAAGAAAGAAACTTAATTTTACAGTCTTTCTACTTTAAGTAAAAAAAAATTGTATTTTTGAAATATTAAAAATCTTAAGGGTTCATGTAAGAAGAGAAGAAATAAACTTTTTGAAAACTTTAAGATAATATAAATTTTTTAAGTGAAGAAATGTGACAAGTTTTTGACTTTAAGAAGATGATAGTAAAGTTTAAAATCATTAAAAGCTGTCCAGATATAGTAATCCTCACATATAAAAAAAAAGAAAAGAAAAGAAAAGATGTGGGGAGAAGCTTGAAGAGATGTCTAATTAAAAATTGGCTTCACATGAATCAATTTAAAAAAGAAGGCTTGCTACATTTTCTGAACTTTTATTTAAGTATTAGTTTATTTACTAGTAAAGTTTTATAAAGTTCTTTTTCATATGAATACTTTAAGTGACTTTAATATGACAATTTGCAATTTTTCTTGAAAAAAATAGAGAATAAAAAATCTTAGACTTGATTGCTAAATATTCTTATTCCTTTAGTATTAACTGGAGTTGTTTTGAATTTCTCTTAAGTTAAGCTATTGTATTTAGTTGACTAAGATATCAAAATCTAGAAGTTAAATTCTTTACCATAAGTCATATTTTTATATAGTAGAGGAGTTACTTGAGGACAAGTAACATGTAAGTTTGAGGAATTTTTATACACCAATAATATATGCATTTTTAAACCCATATTTTATACTCATTTTTGGTGATATTGTAATTTAATAGAATATATTTTTATGTTTTCTTGCATGTTGTTGAATTTTAGGACTTAAAGCAAAAAATAAGAAAAAAGAATGAAATTTGGAGCAAAAATGAAGAAGTTGAAAATTTGTTATGCACCGACGGTGTCGTTTGACAAAGAGAAACAAATTAAATTGCGAAACACCGGCGCAGATGACACCAGAATGAGCGTCAAGGGTGCCAATGTCGGTTTAGCCCCTGTTTCTAGAAGATTGAACAAATTTGGACACTTTTTGAAGAGTTTTTTGAGGCACCTATTGGAGAACCGACTCTAGGCTTTATTTGGGGCCAAAATTAAAAATCCTGACATCTTATCTCCCCAATTCAACCTTCTATGCATCACACATTCCTCCATTTTTCATTCCATAACAATTTAGGCTTTATTTGCCACCAAATTGAAGTTTTGAGGCTCCAAAAAGTCTCTAAATTCTGCCAAATCCTTCTCATTTAATAGAAAATAGAAAATAACAATAGGTTGCTTCAAACACCCCTCCAAAATCAGTCGAATTCAATGAATCCTCTAGAAAGGTAGTTTCTGGCGCTATAACGCCAGTTTGAGGTGCTATAGCGCCCATATGGCTGGAGTCTAGAGCTATTAGCGCCAGGGGTGGCGCTATTAGCGTCAGAGGTGGCGCTATACCGCCACCTATATTTGCCCAATTTTGCTCCATTTTTCCATCATTTTCTCCAAATGCTCATTCCAAGTACCTGAAACAAAAAACATGCAAAATATCTTCCTTTAAAGTGTAATATCATAAAAAATGTACATAAAATACTTATAAAATATGCACAAAAAACATGTTATTTTTAGGTGGATCACTCCACTTATTGATATATGGGTGATCTTTAGGTGAGTTTGATAGCACGTTTTACTTGATTTACTTGAGTTGACTTTGGTCAGAGCTTGGAGAAATTAAGGTCTAACGAAGTTAAAAGTCAAATTCAAACATAAGGGAAAATCTATTAAATGGCTAAAACAAACATAATTTAAACTTAAATAAGAAGGAAAACTAAAATCAAATTAAACAAACCAAACTAAATTACATAATAAAGTCATGTTAGTCTTTAAGGATGATGCATCACTTTTTTGAATGAGGTGCCCACCATGCTAGGGCCTGGAGTTGTGTATAGTGGGACCCCAGACGAGGTGGACCTTAGTCTTCACAACATTCATTATAATATTTATTCAAATTTAAAACATAAATAAAAATTTTAAATTAAAAAAATGAGCACAATACACAAAGAACTTAAATTTAACCCATCAAACTGTAAATGAAAATTAAAAATTAAATCTAAACCATAACTTAAATATAAAGATTTTGCCTAGCTCATCATAAACTACACAATTAGATTGCTTGCTAGTCCATGAACCTAGTTTAGTTTAGGCCGATGGTGGATTGGGTATGTTTTATTTTATTATTGTGTGCAAATTTAATGAATTTGTTTGGTGATCTTTATCATATATATAAACTCTTAGGGCAGTTATTTTTTGCATAGACTAAATTTTAGGCCAACTTCTTTTGGTGACATTATTCACTACAAGTGGTTGTGTTATATTAAAATTTAAAGGGGCATAAAAATTAAAATTAAATTAAACTAAAAAAAATCTTGGTTATTTGCTCTACTTTCTTATGCCCCCACATATGCACAACCAAGTAAGACAAGGGGTTTGGTGCATGCAGGTGTTAAATACATGTTTGGAGTTTATCATGGTTTGCTAATTTTCCCACATTCCTGATATATATTTTATATGTTTTCTTAAGCTTTTTATTTTAATATGTATTTAATATAACTAATTAGGGGTGTAAGAGTATGAGATGAGTAGGGATGAGGTACTACCTGGTGATGCTTGGAGAACCTGAACCATGATCATAATGGAAGGAAAAGTAGTTGAGGTATAACAAGAATCAATGAGCCACTGGAGCTCTATAAATGCTCTAGGTTGTATATGGGTAGGAGTTGGTTTAGCTCTTCTCTTTAACTTCCAAAGTGTACCACAATACAAGGAAACACTATCCTTTTATTATTTATTTTATTTTTTATGATCTATTACTTATGCATTTGATTCATTTACATTGTGTGTGCATTAAAAATTTCATGATTTTAGGATTTTGTGCTTAAGAGCTAACATAGATTTTTCAAAATTAAACTATATTTTGCTCTGCTTGCTCATGATTTTGGCTAAACACTATAATTTATCTACTGAGCTTAAAAACTCTACATAAATTTTCTTAAAATTAAACTCATAACAAAAATAAAAAATAACAACTCAATAAAAAAATAGAATCTCGCCTTCATTTTTTCATTACATGACATATAAATATTAAACAACATAAATAAAATTAAGTAGAAACCAATAATAATTAGCTTGGTTGCACGAGAAGACTCATGTATCATCATTCATATAACTTATATTCCTTATTATCAAGTCTTTACCCATTCCACAGAAAGGGGGGATTCTGCCTATGAGGATCACATGTCATGTTGGTTGACTGCCTTTCGTATGTGACATAGCCTTAAAACTTTATACTTACACATAATTTTAAGACTGCATAACCGTCTTTTATGCCCTAAGCTACACAAGAAAAACCTTTTTAATTAAAATAATTGAATGCACCCTTAGTCAATCAAATCTAATTGATCAAATTAATCATTCTCAATCAGCAACATTATATTTATTCAAAAATAAAATTTAAAGTTTTAAATATAAAATGATTGCATTTGTTAGGTGCACGTGCATGCCTGAGCTGCTCAATCTTTAGTATTAAGTCCTAAGTCCCAACATATCTCTTTTAAATAAAAAATAGCCCACCACTCTTGATTTGCATGCAACTATTAGTTGGTAGCTTTTTTCAAGCGAGTAGTAAGTTTGGAATATACGCGTTGGGTTTTTATCTTAAATGGGAGTGAAACCATAAGTCTCATTTTCTTAGACTAGGTTCAAGCCTCAAATCTTTATCGATAGAGCTCACCTTAGTTTAGCTTCCAAAGTAGTCACATTGGCTTTTCCACAAGAGTTTTTTATTCTAGGCTTTTTCATAACTCATTTTTTTGGAATATAAGTTCTGACCTTCAAAAAGTTGTACAACTCAAGTTTAACATCTTTGAAATCCATCATTGTGTTCTATAAAAATGAATAATCATTGTTTTAGTCAAGAGTTATCCTCTCTAGGAAATAATTAATCAAAGAGGCCTACCTCTTTAGGGAAACTAGACCCTGAAATTAAAAAAACACCTTGTCTTATATTTTAGGGATATGAGAGACTTCTAATACGCAGTCCCAAGGAGTAATGAAACAATCACTTCATGATTGGATCTACTGTAAGGTGATATTTTTATCCCTAAGAGTGATATACTTCATGTGATGTTATATTCAATCATAAACAAGAAATTTTAAAACTCGCATGCATGATCAACCAGCCAAAATGCTCAAACATTATTATTTTTGGCGCATCATTTTTATTAAATTATCAACATCATTTGACCCTCATTGTCTAATTATTATTGTTTAATCACCACTAATCAAAAAATATCCATGTGTTATAACTACTTAAACATCACTTTAGGATCATCAATAAAATTAATATCATCACACCAACACCACCCAACCATTATCAATTAATTATTGTTCTTCACTGTCAAATTATAATCATCAAATTATTGTTGCCTAACTATTACTATCATGCCATGATCACTTTACTATAGTGTCCAACCTGCCATTACCTAGCTATAATGAATTTACTAGTATTGTTTAACTATAATCATCAAGCCATCAACTTGTGGCTATGACAAATAAGTATTGAATTCCCAACTATAGTTGCATGATCCCAACTTTTATGATAGTACTACGAAGTATGTGGTTATAACCTCAATTTTCTTTATTTATATTTCTTTCTTTACAATGGCACCAAGAAATTGACTTCGAATCAAATAAGAGTGCAATTATTATTTTTAATATTGGGATACTATGCAAGTATATGTATCGTTATCAAGTAATATAAGACCTTCTAATTAAGCCCCAAATATCGAACCCACAGAGAAAATTACAATCAGTTATTAAGGAATTAGATAAAAAACTCTACTTTGAAAAATATTCTTACACAAACTATAGATGTTATAATAGAAATAGAAGTTCAATTCTTTTTGGCAATTTTTTTATAATTGAAAATCAAAGTAAACTAACTAAATTTAACTAGATATTTGTAGGATGAAGGCAATATATATAAAATAGCTTTTTTCTTATTATGAATCGGTAACAAGTATAAGAATTATATTGTGGAAGTATTCAAATTATGTTGTGTCAAATATGAGCAATATTATTGGTCTGCACTATTTTGGGTGTGGAGTTGGCCGTTGGAAGCTGTCGATCGCCGAAATCGAAATCACGTCGCCTGCTTCAAAAAGGCATTTAATATATATATATATATATATGAAATCAAACTGATCACATATCTTCCTAGTTAAATTGAAAGAACACTATACCTCAAATCACATATCTATCCCGAAAGATAAACACAAGACTTGAGGGTGAGGCTCGATCAAATAAACTAAAAAATATATGACATCTGTTTGGTCTGCGAAACTATTTTATTTGCCAACAAGTTCCTCTATTTAATATGAAGAATTAAATAAGGCTTATATTAAGCTGGGTTCAGAAAAGCTTCCTATAAGGGCAAGCCCCTATAGTTAATTACATCTTAGATAACATAAGTCCCCTAAGAAGTCTCTCAATAAAAATTAAAAAAAAATTATCTACAAGGTGTTTAAAAGGATAAGAATTTTCAACTAGATCAGACAAAGAGGTGTGAAAGGGGAATGACTCAAATTTGGAACATTTTGTTTTTGGAATCCAAGGGAGGAAGAACCACGGGATGTCATAGATCTAGAGCGGAACCTCGGTGACTTTCCAAGCTATCTTATGATTTAGCTTCAGTTTAGAGAGAAATTATTTGAATGTTTCATCCTGCCAATTTTATTATTTAGGGCTTACATTTGTGTGAAACGATCACACAAATAGCCTGGAAGATGTGAGGATTTAGGTCATGACAAACGACAACCTCAAAATCCTAAGTCGAATTAGTGCTTAAATTGTATAGCAAAGCTATACAAAGGCCTAAAGAAAAGTTTAGGATTTATATTTGCATAATCAAACAACTTCAAATACCTATGGTTTGTTATTTAATTCTACGGAAATGTATGTTGTTGTAGATCCTCTTGCTGATGATGATTGTCATGCTGCCCACAATGTTAGCTCCAAGCTCCTCGACGTAACAAGTTTAACTTTTTAATGATCAGGTTATAATGTCAAATCAAATGTTTCTATGGTTATGGTCATTCAAATATTATGGGGCATGTTATAGTTGATTAGAGCGACACCAGTTAGAATCCTACGGTTCCCTCATTCCGACACCACTATTTTCTTTCAGATTCACTTAGTCCAACTAAATTTACTAAACTCAACTTAATGAGTTCCATACTTTCATTTAGACCATAGAAAATCTTGTTAGCAATCATAGGTTACCTCCTCCGAGGGATTCCCGATCATCTGATTGGAACGTCTTAATTTAGTTGCAATTGTTATTTTGTGATGTTTGTGATTAAATTTTGAGTTGTATTATATTTTGAATGTTGTGACAGTGAATTTTATTTTGGTTAATTTTAGTTTTAGGTTTTGGTTTCACGGCTATCCTAACAGTTTTGGTTTTCATGCAGGGTGACATCGTTGTTTAATATGCAAGCTCAAGACAAGAAGTACAAAAAGGTAAAAGCATTAATTTAAAAGCGTATTTGCCGATTCTTCTCGTTCCACCACCTGAAAGGTCAGTACTTGCAAGATATTCATATAATTTTGCAAGGAATTAAAGTTGTAAGGGTAGATGAAGGTTTAGCTACCAAACCCCAAGTTATGATTTTATTGAATCTTAGATGATCCTTGTAGATGATTTTAGAACAAAATATGGTAGGTCCAATTTGCTCTTCAGAATGTCCAACAGATTTCAAAATGCTAAATGTATGACCCTGGACCATTTTGAAGATCTCTTGAAATATTCCGAATTTATTTTGGACTTATCATATTGTTCCATTAATCATATGAGGTCGAAGTGTGACTACTCTGTCACGTAGTGAAACTTGACAATTTAATTATCCCAAGGATCGGATACCTAGTTAATCAATTGATATTTTAGTTAAAAGTTATGTGAGTGGGTGTCGCTAAGGCAAGTTTAGGTAATTTAAAGGTTGTGGTGCCCACAATTAAGGTCAGGCTTGTAGTGTTTAAATATGTTAATCACCAATCATGTTATCTTCTAAAGCCAATCAATTGAGTTTAGACGTTGAGCCTAGCTCACTACTAAGCCTTTAACCATCATGATAGGTGCAATGGTGAGTATCAAGATTTTTATTCAAGTGATATGTATTCTTATCAAATAGTCAAATCATCCTCAACTTTGGGCCTAAGAAAATTATATTATCATTTTTTCAACTTAAGCCCATCACTTTAGAATCGCCTGATGTTAATTGATTTTCAAGTCATGAAAATTATGAGGATTATGGTTTTGTTGATGTTGTGCAAGGGTGATGAGTGAGTTTCTACCTTTTAACCCCATTGTATTTCAGTCATCTAAACATGTTTATTAAGATCAAAATTACCCATTTTTCCCTTGGTTAATCCTAAATTTTGATTAAGGCACCAAAGTCTAAAATGACTATTTCACCCTAGGGGCACTTCACCTCACAACTCACTAAACACAACTCAAATGACTTTAAGGGTTTAGAGTGTCATATGCATGAGGTAATTACAATATCAGAGGAGAATATGTGGACTTCTCAAAATTTAATTTAATTTAAATATTTATTTAAGCTTAGAAAATAGGATTCTTTAAAAATTGATTTATTTGACTTTCCAAAATAAAGGTTTTATTTATGGGAAAATTGTCAGAGAAATACTTAGACAAAATTTCATGATTTTTTGAATTAAATTATTATAATTATTTTAATGGGAGAATAAGAAAAATTCATTTTTCAGCCTTTTTAAATTTATTTTTAACTTAGGAAAATTAGAAAAAAAATATTTTAATGAGTCCTAAGTGATCAGAGAACAATTAGACATATTTTGAAATGTTTTGATATTTTTGAGATTTTTAATTATTTTAAATCATTTTACAATTGAAAATAAGGCCAAAAAATTAAGTATTTTCTATTAAAAAAATTTACTTTTCCTAAGTGCCTCTAATCATAAGAAAATCAAAAAATCACTTTTTATAATTTTTCCAAGTGTATTAAATTTGATAAAATTATTTTTTGTACCAAAATACAAGGTTCCTTAGAAAATAAACTTTAATACTTGAGCTTAATCAAATATTTTTTAAATTTTTACACTACATAAACATGATTTTTAGGAACATTGTGGGATTGATTTTGTCAATTTTTGATAAGTATATAATTTACAAAAATTAACACAAGATATTTACATTTAATTTAATATAGAAATTTGCAAGATAATTCAAGACATCATGATATTTTTTGTAGACTTTCATGACCATAGGAAACATACTAAAATTGTTTCCATAATTTTTCATATGATATTTTGATTTATATAATTAAAATAGCCAAAACTGTCTCCTTAGCTTGAAGATTAGGGCTAGAAGCATAGAGATGTTATCTAATCTTGGAAAAATCAGAAGATATAACCTCTGTCATGAGGAATGAACCCTCAAACTTTCAAGCCATGGTGAGCAACATTTAGTCATGGAGAATTGAAATACCATAACAAGTATTTAATTCATTAAAAAATAGGGAATAAAAAAATATTTTTTATTTTTAGTCCAGATTATTCTTCTCTATTCACTGAGAAAGAGGGTATTTTTCTTTTATTTTTATGATTTTTCTAGAGAAAGATATGGATTTTTGAAGTTTATGCATTTAAAATAATTCAAAAAATCCATATTTTTCTACTTATCCACGCGGCGCCAACTCAACCTACGGTGATTCCGAACTCGCACACGGGGCTTCACTATTTGACGCCGCCAGCCACATATCCGCCTCATTAGCCTGCCTTTTCACACCAAGAGTTGGTGTGGATTGATCTCCTCCGTTGATAAAATAAATGTGCGATCAAACAACTCTCTTTTATCATCCTCAAGTGACTTAACCCGTAAGTTGTTCACACTAAAACCTTAAGATCTTGGTCTAGACTTAACCAAATTGCATGGGGTTTATTTTTAAACCTTCATCTACTCAATACGAACACATCTACATGTTTAATCAATTATGAAATCAAGCCATTGCAAATGGAGAATCAAAATAAGCTCGGGCTAGGGTTAGAGCTCAATACCTTTGTCTGAGAGGGGAGGCCTTAATCAGATGGTTTTGGTAGCTTTGATTGGACCCAACAAACCTCTGAATGAAGTTTCAAGCCCTGGTGAATTTTCTAGGTATGGTTTTTACTAAGGTAGATTTTGGGTGTTGGTCTAGAGTTATGTTAAAGTTTATTTCATAGGCGGCTTTTGTGGGGAATCCGCCTCTTTCACTGTGCGGATGGTGAGTACACAATCAATTGAAGTTTGGTGCACTATGGTGGATTAGAGAGATTTGTCCTAGTTTTAGGGTAAATTTTAGTGAAGAAATTGGCTCAAAGGGGTGGCTATCAGTAGCTGAGAGCAAGGGGATTGCACTTGGGATGGTTTGAACAAGCTCTGGTGAGATTTTGGCAGAGTTTCCTTACAGTTCCAAGCACTCTCTTCTTTAGCCATGGAGAGTTCCATTTAAAGCCATGCCTGCCTGATGGATGCTAAAGCTTGCGGAGGTGGAGGGAAGAAAGGCTCAAGCATCAAATTTAGGTGAGCCAAGTCAAAGGGGTTTAATTTTGGGTTTTGGCCAATGGGTGTACCTTTGTGCTAGTTGTTTCCAACAGCTAAGATGGTGGTTGGTTAGAGTATGGTCACTTCTTGGCTCAAGGAGGCTAAGGGGTTGCTAATGATGGTTAGCTCCTAAAGGTAAGTGATGATGGCCAAGAAATTTGAGTTTTGGCCAATTATTGAGTGAAATCCATTAAATCAAGGGGCCATTAGTCCATAGCTCATCTTGGCTAGTATAAGTGAGTTTAGCCTGGTCCATAGGGTGTATTTGGTGGCTGTCGTGTCATTATTTTGGTGGCTTAGGCATGGCTAAGTCAATTATGGTGCGTTGGTTCAATTTGGTTCAAAATGGTTAGAAGCTGGGTTTGGATTAGGCTATCCATGACATTGAGCTCAATTGATTGATCAAATTGATGTAGATGATTGTCAAAAGAGGTTTGGAAAAGATTTGGAGTGATTTTGAATTGGTTTTGAGGTTCAATTTGGAGGATTTTGGACATTTGGTCAATTTAAGGGTGTTGGGTTAGACTTGGGCCTCGGTTGGGTTAAGTCCAAATTGATGTTTAAAATGCTCTATAAAAATTTCATGATGATTTCTCAACATCAATTGGGAACCAATTTTTGGGTTATGGCATTCAATTTGGTGGAATTTGGGGATAGAGCCAATTTAGGGCAAATTTGGGGATTTTGGACTTAGGTTAAAATTGAGTGAAATTGAGGCTTGTACAAGGCCAATTGAAAGTTCAATTTGATGTGTAGGATTTTTAGGAAGAATTTATGATTCAAATTGGGGTAATTGAGTGGACCGTATGGTTCAATTAGGGAGATCAAGTCATAGGGTCAACATTGGGGGTTTTGATTTGGATCAAAATTGAGCTCAAATAATGGGTCAATTAGGCTTAGATTTGGTTTATATTGATCATATGAAATATTGATTTGAACTTATGATTTAAATTGAGGGGAATTGTGGCCAAATTGATGGGCATTTGAAGTGAATTTAAGTAAATTGGGCCTTTAAAGACAATTTGGGGATTTTGGTCAAAATGATCAAATTGGGTTCAATATAAGGGTCCAAATTGGTTTTGGAGACATTTAAAGTGATTTTGGATGTTTTGGGAAAGTTTTGGGTGCAAGGGTATTTTTGTAATTTTGGTAAATTTGAGGGTATTTTGGTAATTTTGGTGGTTTCGGGCAATTTGGGTATTTTAAAATGGTTTGAGATGATTTTTGAATAAGTTTGGGTATTTTGGATGAATTTTAGAATTTATGTCAAATTTTGGGTTTCAAGGGCATTTAGGTAGTTTGGGTGGATTTGGGGGCAAAATGCCAAGTTGGATATTTTGGTAGAATTGGGGTGTCAATCGCTATGTATGAGCTATGGGCCAATGAAATCCCTATTTGGGTCCTCTATGTACTAGTCTTAGCTAAACTTTAGCCTAGGGCTAGTGGGTCTAGAGGACCATCCACGTGAGTCTCTCAAAAGATTAAGGGATCAAAGTCAACAATTCTGGTTTTTAGGGTTGCAAGTGAATATAGGTGATAGTGAGTGTAAGTGAGTGAACTAACTCCAGACCAACACCCAGGGTTAGCCCTAAGGTCAAGCAATCTTATGAGGACTCTCCTTGAGATCTTCCATACTGACCCCACCTACTAAGTGCTAGAGGTTATGACCAATATGTGGAACTTCAAGTTGAGCAAGGAAGAGTTTAGAGTTTCTAAGGGTGAAGGTCCATTTTCTAGTATTCTAAGAATAGTCAACAGGAAAGCTTTATAGCTAGACCCTATGCTACTAAAGAGGGAAAACTAAACCTCGACAAAAAGTAAGGTCAACAATTATTCCTTACCTTACTAGAGATGCTAAAAAGAGTATTCGCTAACTTAAAGTTTGAATAGTCATGAAGACGGGTTAGGTAGGGAAGATACTAGCCCTCACTCTAGAGTTTCCTCTTCTCCCTAGACTTGGGGGTTACATCTTGTATCAAAAAATCGAATTTGGGGCTTTAACTTGTCACTCTAAAGTCTTATAACTCTACACCCTTCAATGTTTATTTCCCTATTTATTTGCACTCAATCATAAGAATTACATTCTCATCCATACAATCTCATGAGATTTTTAGCATTAGTTGACTAAGACAATACCATCTTGAATCCGACATGTTCTCACAATAAATATTAACATCTTAATTGGTGAAATCAAGAAGTAAGTGAAGTACAATGTTTAAAATCATCACTACTTATTCCGACATTAAAGACCAATGCTTCTCGCAAATTCCATCCAACACTTAATCATTTATCATTTTAAAGAAAAAGAAAAAGAAAATTACTCAGAATTCATGGAGAAATTATAACAACACTTAAGTTTTAAATTAGAAATCATGTAAACACACAAGAAATCTAAATTAAAACCAAATGTAGTCACAAAGATAAAAAATTATCTCAAATTTCTCTCCACCAAACTGTTGAAGTTGCTTTGAATCTCTTCACTTACTTTCTCTAACAATACTCTCTACTAACACACTACAACTCCTCCCTTTCTTCTCTCTAAAAGTATCATAGTTAATCTATGGGAGGGGGCTTCGGTGGTTAATTAAGTCTCTCTCTATCATTCAATCCAAGTCTACTTTTATAATTTTTCAAAAGGTGCTTTGGTGTCTCTTCAAAATGTGTTCACATTCAATGAATCCTCCAAGAGTTGTCTCCTTTTAAATGCCATTTGAATGTCCATCAACCATAACCCACATTTTCACCAAGAGTTGCTTCAAACACCCCTTAAAAAATTCATCAAAATTCATTGAATTATCAAATAATTACCTCTAGCGCTTAAGCGTGAGGTATGTGGTGCTTAGGAGCAGCTTTCTTTGTTTTTCTGACACTTAAACACCAGTCCTAAGAGCTTAGGCGCCATAGTTCTTTTGCACGCCTTCTTCATTTTTGCTCCAAATTTGATTTTTTTTTCACTCCTTTCACCATTTTTCATTCATTTGACTGTACCTAAAAAAACACACAAATACCTTCTGTTAAAGTTAATTATCCTCAAGAATAGGTATAAAAATGTGTACATAAATGATATATATTTTAGGTGTATCAAAATCTCCCAAACTTAACATGTTACTTGTCCTCAAGTGACACTCCAATCTTTCAAAACCAAAATAAGTAGATTATGTATGAGTTTCTTCAAGATATTCTAAAATTTTGATCCAGAAATATAGTAGTCAAATTTAGAAAAAATCATTAAAAAATGAGACCAACTTAGAGTTTAAAAATCTCTCACGTAAGGAAATCTGAAAATTAGAGTTCCTATCTAGTTCAGAAGTACTTGTAAATATTTCAAATATAGAGTTTAGGAATTCTATCTTCTCCACCAAAAAAAAAATTGTTAGAATAATTATACTTATTATATTATATCCTTAAGCTTAAGGATTTCTCAAGTCTTATACTTTAAAAAGAACATAAGAGGAACCAATTTTTGATTAGGCACTAATCCTCAAGCTTCTCATCCCTTTTTTCTACTTTACTTTTCTTTTAATTTCCTTTCTTTTCTTTTCATTTTCTTTTTATTTTTCTTTTTTTCTTCCTTTTTCTTTTTCTTTTTCTTTGGTGAGGATTACTATATCTGGATAGGCCTTTAATGATTTTGACTTCCACTCCTCCTTTTTAAAAGCAAAAGTTTGATAAAAATCTTTTACTTAATAATACAATAATAATTTGAAAATTATTTTTAATAAAAGAAATTGAAGTATTGAAAATAAAAGTCTAACCCTTCTATATTTTTCAAAAATACAATTTCTCCTACTAAATATAGTTACACAATATTTATCATTTCTACACTAAAAAAATTTTAGCTTTAAGTTTTTATTCGTTACTATAGATTTCAACTAAATTTTCTTACTCATTTTTATATTCAAAATTTTACTTCCCTAATATAACTTTATATACATAATCATTTTTTCTTAAATCAAAATCAAATTTTTTTGTAGCACATTTGAGAACAAATAAAGTTCAAGTTTTTTTAAGAAAATTATTTTTTATCCCCACAAACTTAAGCTTTTAATAAGATAAAACATTTTAGCATCATATTTATATAGAAACATGAATGAAAACTAAAAAAACATGCTTACAGAATCTTTCATACCCTAAATATACAAGTAAAAAAATTAAAAACATGAGTAAAAATTAATTGATCAAATTTTAACTTAACTTTATCATTTATGAGATTCATTAGACTACTTTGCAGTGGAAGATGAGATAAAAGAAAATAAACACACTAACATAAATTCACAACTGCAACATAAGGAAAATACATGATATTAAATTGAAAGTTAAACATGAAGTTCTATAAGTGAAAGTTAGAGCATTCTAACCCTTCCTACTATTATGGAATAAGTTCCAAACAAACCAGCAAAACAAACTAAACAATCATTGATAACAAAATTACTACCATAAAAACAAATTATATTAACACAATAACACAAATACATCACAACTGTCTCTAATACAACAAAACAACACAAATAATAGTAGCAGTTTAAACAAGAACAACACATAACACTGTAGCAGTTCAACATAAGTACAACATAGAAAGTTCACAATTTAAAAATTAAACTACACAAATCAATCATCTTCATTCTCCTCCTCATCATCATCATCGTTGTCCTAAAAAGTAGTAGGCTCATAGAAAATTCACAACTAATGATCATTTGATAGATCAAGGATCCAATATCAATCAACTTAAACTGCTGAATCAATTGTTCAGAGTAGCTTTATCACTCGTAACTTCACTGAGGTGATTGGTAGGGAGCAGACGAGCTGAAATAAAATAGTGTCACGCTTTTGACGTGGTGTCAAGTTTTGATGTGGGGAAATTTAATATACTTTCATTTGTTAATTTTCATAACTCACTTCTTGTGGTCAATGTCAATATAATCTTATCTAACTCCTCCTCAGTCAGATTATAATTTGAATAAAAACACAATATACTAGGTGGCCGCTGGTAAAATAAATTTATTAATTCAGAAGAAAAAGCTACTGATTTTCTTCTGACCATAACTAGATCTTTCTCAGCTTCAAGGAGATTAGCATGTAAGTCCCGAACCACAGAAATTACAGCTACAACAGAAAAACAACAAAATCGTTCCCACTGTCCGTGACTATTAAATATTCCACTGATCCACCCGAATTTTTGAAGTAGCACTCAAGAATCAATTTTCTTGATTGAAGCGCTTCAGTATATCTATCCTGATCTTTCGAACTAACAAACTTACTAGAATTGAAGTAGGACTTCCCCTTGCTCATTTTCATTCTTGGTGTCATTTCTAAAAATCACATGAAATTCACAATAAAGCCTAATCTCAAGTGTAAATCACTAAACTTAACTTCTAAAACTTAAACTATCATGTCCACATATTTTTCATAAATTTTTCTCAAATTTTCACCATGAATAGTGATTTTTGGATAAATCCCTGATGTGCTCAAAATATATGGTGAAAAAAAAAATTACATAGAAGTGAAGCTCTTACCTTGAGAAGATGAAATCTAACAAATTTGGTCTGATTCCATAAAGAAAAATTCACTGTAGAAGGAGCCATAGGTCCCAAAATTGCTATATCTAAAGAAAGAAGGCAACGATAGCAGTAAAAATGGTGTTTTTAGGCTAAAATTTTCACTTTTAACCCTTCGCGAACCGGTTTAAGTAAACCAGCGCTTAAGCGTGATTGGTTCTTCTCTTAGGCGCCTACCTCTCGGGTAGTCTAGCTCATAAGCACGAGGTTTTAGCAGTTAGGTGTCGGTGCATAAATTTTGATATCTTTGATTTTAAGTGAAATACACATCTAGCCTAAGTGAACCACCCCTAAATGTTATTATAATTCTTAATAACTATTTTCTTCCTCGTCAACTCTCTTCTTTCTCAAAATTCAACAATTTTTATAAATTTGATTCATGACTTCTTCTTTCTTCTTCATTTCAATGTCCCAAGAAGACTTTTTTCCAAAATCACTCACTCTTCACTTAGAATTTAGAATGAAAATTGAAGTGAGATGAAAATTCTCTTTATTTTATACTAATTATAGGCTTTAGATCAAGCCTAAACCAACTAAACACGCTCTCAAACCACTAACCTACATTTAAACCCACTAAAACACATTTAATTCTTCAAGAAAAGTAATTTAGCACTTTTAGTTAACTGCCGTGCTTAAGCGTCGAATGTTGGTGTTAAGCGTCGGTGCTTAATTTAATTTAGCACAGGTCCGGTTAACGTCCAAATATACATTCTAAAATGTCTAAGTCATCTACTAAGGTTTTAGAATCATCACTAAATCATTATATATTCAAAATACAACCACAATTTTTTTAATAAAATACAACAACATAACATTTAAAATAGAAACACACTGATAACTATAGGTTGCCTCCAATAAAGCGTTTGGTTTAATGTTGTCAGCCTGACGTAACCAGTGCTTATTCTGGTTGACCCAACAACATAAGATCATTCAATTTAAGTTGATCCCCTATAAAATAGGGTTTCAGTTGGTTTAACTTTGAATATTTTCTTAGTTTTAAGATCTTTGATATCCACAGCTTCATAAGGATAAACTTTTATCACAACAAATGGGCTCATCCACCTGGACTTAAGTTTTCCTAGACATAATTATAATCTTTCATTATATAGAAAAATTTGTTTCCCTCACACACAATTTTTAGTAAGAATCCTCTGATCATGCCACATCTTCATCTTTTCTTTATAAATCTTAGCACTCATAAGATTCATTTCTTATCTCTTCAAGCTCATTTAATTGCGATAGTCTTTTCTCACTAGCATCCTTTAAATTATAATTAAATTCCTTAATAGCCCAATATGTTTTATGCTCAAGTTTAACTAGAAAGTGACAAGCTTTCCCAAATATTAGCCTATATTGTGACATTCCTATAGAAGTTTTATATGCAGTCTTATAAGCCCACAAAGCATAATCAAGTTTGACTGACCAATCCATTTTTATTGGATTCACAGATTTCCAATATTATTTTAATTTCATGATTGGACAATTCAACCAAACCACTTGCCTGGGGATGATAAGCAGTAGCAATTTGATGGTTGATATGATATTTCTTTAATAATTTCTCTATTATTGCATTTATGAAATGACTTCCCTTGTTAGTTATGATCACTCTAGAAATCCAAAATCTACAAAATATGTTTGCTCTTGAAAAATTTGCAACACTTAGAGCATCACATCAAGGTAAAGCAATAACTTCTATCCATTTAGATACTTAGTCTATTGCTATCAATATATATTTAAATTTACACAAGATGGTATAAATGGTCCAATGAAATCTAATCCCCAAACATCAAATATCTCAACCTCCAACACATATTTGAGGGGCATCTCATTTCTCCTAAAAATATTGTCTAATCGTTGACATCAATCACAAGTTTTGATATAATCATTAACATCTCTAAAGAATGTAAGCAAATAAAATACATATTGCAAAATTTTGTATGTTGTTTTATGAACACCAAAATATCCCCCAAAATCAGAATTATGACATTTTTGGATAATTTCATAAGTTCTTCTAAAGGCACACATCTTCAAATAATAAGTTTCTTTCCTTGTTTATATAAAAACGGGTCATCCCAAAAATAAGTCTTTGCTTCAGATAAAAATTTCCTCTTCTGTTGATTTGTCATTCCATAGGGAATAATATCACTTACAATGAAATTCACAATGTCGGCATACCATGGAATGCACCACTCATTAACATTAAACAATTCCTCATCTGGAAAATGTTTATTAATTTTTTTTCAAAACAGAGTGATTTTTTTTAATTCAATCCTGGATAGATGATCAACAATTTCATTCTTAACTTCCTTCCTATCTACTATCTCAAAGTTAAATTCTTTCATAAGAAGAATCCATCATATCTGTCTTCATTTTGCATCATTCTTTTTCATTAAATATTTAATAACAGAATGATCTGTGTGCACAATACATTTTTTTCTGATTAAGTATGATCTAAATTTATCAAAAACATAAACTATTGCTTATAACTCTTTCTCAGTTATGGTATAATTTGAGCTTCATTATGAATTCTAATAGCATATTAAATTACTTTAAAATCTTATCATGTTTTTGTCCTAAAATAGCTCCAATAGCATAATCACCTACATCACACATTAATTCAAAAGGTTTTTCCCAATCCGGTGAAATAATAATTTGTGCAGTAATTAATTTTTCTTTTAATAACTCGAAAGCTTTTAGGCACTCCTTATCAAAATTAAAAATTACATCTTTTTCAAGAAAAT
>NEWO01000911.1:116707-138260 GCA_003013225.1 Phalaenopsis aphrodite
TCAATGCATATTTGACATCTTGTGGCTTGTCTTGTTGGTATTAACTCATTATGTTCATTCATAGTCACAGTCTCTCCTCCTTTCTTAGAAACATAATGAATTAGACTAACCCATGCACTATCTGAAATAGGGTAGATAATTCCAACATCTAACCACTTTAAAATTTCTTTCATAACATGATTCAATCTCCTTTGAGGGTCAGCCCTAGGTTTCTATTTATTTTCCATATAAATTCTATGCATACAAATTGAAAGAATGATTCCTTTAAAATCAGCAATTATCCATCCAAAGGCTTTCTTATAATTTTTCATAGTTTTCATTAAACTCTCTTCTTCTTCTATAGTTAAATTTGAGGAAATTATAACTGATAATGTTGAGGAATCACCTAAAAAAACATATTTTAAATGTTCAAGAAGTAACTTCTACTTAAGTTCATGAGGTTTTTCAATCGATGGACAAAAATATTTATTTTTTTTGTCGTGTCCAAAACTTCAAAAATTCCTTGAACATAATTTGAATCTTATAAAAATCTTCAAATTGCTTTAATTCCTCTTCTTGCTCGTGTTCCAACTCTTTCATTTCATATTTCTATTCATAGGTTGTTTTGAAATGACTTTTACTCAGATATCTTTTCACATTCATTCTGTAACATTCATCTTCTTTACATTTTCAAGGATATTTCATTGATTTTAAAATAATAAATGTAATTGTTTGATCATTGACGTGCATAGTTTATTCCTATTTTGCACATCTATCATTGCACTTCCTATAGCTAGGAAAAGTCTCCCTAAAATGATAGGTATCTCCTTATCTTTCTCTATATTTAGCACAATGAAATCAACACGAAAGATAAATAGACCAACTTTCACTAAAACATCTTCTATTACTCTCTTAGGATATGTTATTGCACGAGCTTAACCAGAATATTACAGTAGTAGGGGATATTTCCCCTACTCCTAGTCTTTTAAATATTCATAATGACATAAGGTTAATGCTTGCACATAAATCACATAAAGCTTTCTCATAAATTTTGTCTCCTATTGCACATGGAATTGTGAAGCTACTGTTGACCTCACTTTTGGTTGAGGTTTAGTTTTCCCTCTTTAGTAGCCTAGGGTCTAGCCATAGGACTTTCTTGTTGACTATTCCTAGAAAAATAGAAAGGAACCCTCACCATTAGAAACTCTAAACTCTTCTTTTCTCAGCTAGAAGTTCCACATATTGGTCCTAACCTTTAACACTCAGTAGGTGGGGTCAGTATATGGGATCTCAAGGAGAATCCCTATAGAAGTGTTTGACCTTAGGGTTGACTCTGGGTGTTGTTCTGGAGCTAGTTCACTCATTGCACTCACTATCACCCACAATCACTCACAATCCTAAAACCCAAAATTGTTGACTTTGATCCCTTGATCTTTTGGGAGACTCATGTAGATTGTCCTCTAGACCCACTAGCTCTAGGCTAGGGTTTAGCTAAGACCAGTACATAGAAGTCCCAAATGAGGATTTCATTGGTTCATAGCTCATATAGGGTGGTTGGCACCCCAATTCTACCAAAATGTCCAACTTGGCCTTTTGCCCCTAAATCCACCCAAATTACCTAAATGCCCTTGAAACCCTAAATTTGGTTAAAATACTCAAATTCACCCAAAATACCCAAAGTTTGTTCAAAAATCATTTCAAACCATTTATTAATACCCAAATTGCCCAAAAACACCAAAAATTGCCAAAATACCCCCAAATTTGCCAAAATTACAAAATACCCTTGGCACCCCAAACTTTCCCAAAACCTCCAAAATCACTTCAAATTTCTCAAAAATCACAATGGAGCCTTCAATTGAGCCCAATTTGACCATTTTGACCAAAACCCCCAAATTGTCTTTTAAGGCCCAAATTCCCCAAATTCACCTCAAATGTCCATCAATTTGGCCCTAATTCCCCTTAATTTCAATTTTAAACTCAAATTTATATTTAATTTGATCAATATAAACCAAATCCAAGCCTAATTGGCCCATGATTTGAGCTTAATTTTGATCTAAGTCAAACCCCCAATTTTGGGCCTATGACCTAATCTCACCTAATTGAACCTCATAGCCCACTCAATTTGCCCCAATTTGAATTATAAACTCTTACTAACACTACTACACACCAAATTAAAGCTTCAATTGACGTTTTTTAAGTCTCAATTTGACTCATTTTCAACCCACATTCAAAATCCCTTGACTTAATTTCAACCCACATCCAAAATCCCCAAATTTGCCTCAAATTGGTTGTCTCCAAATTCCACCAAATTGAATGCCATAAACCCAAAATTGACACCCAATTTATGTTGAAAACCCTTTATAATATTCCTATAGACCACTTTAAACCATCAATTTGTACTTAGCCCAACCTTAGCCCAACCTATACCCAAGTCTAGTCCATCATGCCAAAATTGACCAAAATCCCAGAATCCTTCAAATTAAGATTCCAATTGAACTTAAAATTACTTGAATCCTTCACCAAAAATCTTCATGACAATACACAATTTTGATCAATCAATTGACCTCAGAGTCATTACTAGCCTAACCCAAACCCAACTTCTGGCCATGTTGACCCAAATTGGACCCATGCACTAAAATTGACTTAGCCATCCTATATTCACCAAATTAAGGTTTCCACATCAACTAAGCACACCTTATTTACTAGGATAAACCTCCTTAAACCACCTAAGTGAGCTATGGACCAATGGTCCCTTGATTTAAGGGATCTTAACCATATTTGGGCCTTATTTGAAAATACTTTGCCATCATCACTTGCCATTGGGAGTAAATCATAATTAACTCTCTCCTGACCTCCCTAAGACAAGAAGTGGCTGAACCCTGACCACCCACCACCTCAGCTGCCAGAAACAGCCAACCCAAGGGAGCTTCAAATGGCCAAAACTTAATATTGAACCTCCCTGACTTGGCTCACTCCCATTGGCAATTAGAGCATTTCTTTCCTCCACCTCAACAAGCTTTAACACCTAATTCCCGACCCCCCTGAGATACACCAGGCAGAAATGGCTTTAAATGGCACTCTCCATGACCAAAGAGAGGAGTGCTTGAAACCTTAAGGAAACTTTGCCAAAATCTCACCAGAGCATCTCCAACATATTTCAAGGGTAATCCCCTTGCTCTCAGCCATTGATAGCTACCCCTTAGGGCCAATTTGTCCACTAAAATTTGTCCTAAAACCAAGATTGATCTCTTCACTCCACCACAGTGCACCAAACTTCAATTAATTGTGCACAGCCCATCCCCACAGTGAAAGAAGTTGACTTCCCACAAAAGCCCCCTCTCAAACAGCCACTAACCTAGCTCTAGACCAACAACTGAAATCGAGTTTGATTGAAATCATACACAAACAATTTACCAAGGCTTGGGACTTCACTTGGAGGTTCGTTGGACCCAATCAAAGCTACCACAACCCTCTAATTGATGCCTCCCCTCTCAGATAAAGGTATTGAATTCTAACCCTAAACTGAGCTTGTTTCGACTCTCCATACGTATTTAATGTATTTCATACTGTATAAGCCATATAGATATGCTCGTCTCGAGTAAATGAAGGTTTAAAAATAAACCCCAAGCAATTTAGTTGTGTCTAACTTGAGATCTTAAGGTTTTAGTGTGAACGGCTCAAGGGTTAGGTCACTTGGGGATGATAACGGAGAGTCGTTCGATCTCACGTGTATCTAATAGAAGGAGGAGATCAAGTTGGACAAGCTCTTGGTGCATAAAGCGCAATCCACATGGCAGTTGAGGGCGATGGTGGCATCAAATGGCGGAGCGTCGCGTGTTCTTTCGGAGTCGCCTAGGATCTAGTCAACGCCGCGCTAGATAAGTAGAAAAATAGAGAATTTTGATTTATTTTAAATACCTAAATTTCAAAAATTTATATCTTTCTATAGAAAAATCATAAAAAATAAAATAAAAATGCACTCTTGCTCAGTGAACAGAGGAGAATAATGTGAACTAAAAAAAATTATTTGACAAACATATGATTTTTAAAGGATTAAATATCCTATGTGGTATTTTAATTCTTCATGATTAAATATAGCTCACCATGGCTTGAAATTTTTAAGGTTCATTCTTCATCACAGAAAGGGTGTTCTCTGATTTTTCCAAGGCCAGAGAGCATCTCTAAGCTTCTATCCCTAATTTGAAAGCTAGAGTGACCATTTTGTCTTATTTTAATTATATTAATCAAAATATCATTTGAAAAATTATGGGAATAATTTTAATAGGTTTCCTGTAGTCAGAAAAGTCTAGGAAAAATTCATGATGTTTTGAGTTATCTTGTAAATGTCTATATTCAATTAAATGCAAATATCTTGTATTAATTTATGTAAATTAAATACTTATAAAAAATTGACAAATTTAATCCCACATTGTTCATAAAAATCATATTGATCCAGTGAAAAAATTTAAAAATTATTTTAATAAGTCCAAGTACCAAAGTTGATTTTTTAAAAGACCTTGTATTTTTGTACAAAAATAATTATAATAAATTAAATACGGTTTGAAAAATTATGAAAAGTGATTTTCTGAGTTCCTTGTGATCAGGGGAACTTAGGAAAAATAAAAGTTATTTTTGGTAAAGTACTTGATTTTTTAGCTTCATTTTGGATTTAAAATAATTAAAAATAATTAAAAATCCTAAAAATACCAAAATATTTCAAAATGTTCCCAATTTTTCTCTGATCCCTTGGGACTCATTAAAATATTTTTCTTAATTTTAAATAAATTAAAAATAATTTTTAAAGGATTAAAAGTGAATTTTCCTTATTTTCCCATTAAAATAATTAGAATAATTTAATTCAAAAGACCATGAAATTTTGCCTAAGTATTTCTCTGACCTAAGAAACCTTTAATCATTTTCTCATAAATAAAAGCTTCATTTTGAAAAGTTAAACAAATTAACTTTTGAAAATCTTATTTTCTGAATTTAAATAATTAAATTAAACTTGGAGAGGTCCACATATTCTCCTTTAAACATTATAGCTACCGCATGGATATGGCACTCTAAACCCTCAAAGTCATTTGAGTTGAGTCTAAAGAGTTATGAGATGAAGTGGTAATTTCAGACTAGTGCCTTAATCAAAATTTAGGATTAATCAAGTGAAAAATGGGTAATTTTGATCTTAATAAACATGCTTGCATGATTGAAATACAATGGGATTAAAAGGTACAAACTCACTCACCACCCTTGCGCAATATCAACAAAATCATAATCCTCCTAATTTTCATGACTTGGAAGTCAATAAAGATCAAATAATTCTTAAGTACTGGGCTTAAGTCGGAAAGATGATGATTTACTTTTCTTAAGCCCAAAGTTGAGGATAATTTGATCATTTGATAAGAGTACATATCACTTGAAATCAAAATCTTATAATCACATTTTCACTTATCATGATGTTTAAAGGCTTAGTAGTGACCTAGGCTCAATGTCTAAACTCAATTGATCGGATTTAGAAGATAATATAATTGGTGATTAACATCATTAAAAATTATAAGCCTGACCTTAATTTTGGGAACCATAATCTTAAATAATCTAGGCTTTCCTTACGGGCACCCACTCACATAACTTTTAAATGAAACATCAATTGACTAATCAATTATCTTATCCTTGGGATAATTAAATTGTTAAGTTTCACTAAGCAACGAGGTAGTCGGACTGTGGCCTTGGATGATTAATGGAACAACATGATAAGTCCAAAATGGACTCGGAACATTTCAAGAGATCTTCAAAATGGTCCTGGGTCATGCCTCAAGCATTTTGAAATCTATTGGACATTCTGAAGAGCAAATTGGACTTGTCATATTTTATTCTAAAATTATCTACTAGGATCTTTTGAGATTCAATAGAATCATAGCTTGGGGTTTGGTAGCTAAACCTTCATCTACTCATGCAATTTAAATTTCTTGCAATATTATATACATGTCTTGCAAGTACTGACCTTTCAGGTGGTGGAACGAGAAGACTCGCCCGGTACGCTTTTACAGTTTACAGTACCGTCTTTTCTTGTACTTTCCACACTGTACTTTTATGCTTATAAAACTTGCATGTTAAACAATGAAGTAACCCTACATGAAAACCAAAACCGTAAGGATAACCACCAAACCAAAACTAAAACTAAAATTAAGACATCTCTATCGGATGATCGGGAACCCCTCGAAGGAGGTAACCTACGGTTGCTAATAAGGCTTCCCATGGTCTAAATGAAAGTATGGAATTCATTAAGTTTAGTTTATTAAAATCAATTGGACTAAGTGAATCCAATAGAAAATAGTGGTACCGAAATGACGGAACTGTAGGATCCTAATCGGTGTCACTCTAATCAACTTTAATATGCCCCATAACATTTAAAGAGCCATAACCATAGGAACATCTGATTTGACATTATAACCTAACACATTAAAAAACTTAAACTCATCACGACAAGGAGCTTGAAGTTAGCATTGTGGGCAGCACGACCATCTCCAACAGCAAGAAGATCTACAACAACACATCTCTTCTTAGAATTAAACAACAAGCTATAGGATTTCGAGGTTGTATAGCTTTGTTGTGCAATATAAGCCCTAATTCGTCTTAGGAATCCGAGGCTGTCATTCGTCACGACCTAAATTCTGACATCTTTCACACAAATGTAAGCCCTAAATTAATAAAATTGGCAGGATGAAACATTTAAATATTTCTCCTTAAAATTGAAGCCAAACCATAGGATAGCTTGGGAAGTCGCCGAGGTTCTTCTCCAAATTTGTGAAATCCCATAGTTCTTCCTCCTTTGGATTCTACAATAAATGTTCTAAATTTGAGTTATTCCCCATTTACACCTCTATGTCCGATCTCGTTGAAAAGTCCTATCCTTTTGACTTCTTTGAAGATAACATTTCTTGATGTTTATTGAGATTTTTCTTAGGTGACTTCGGTTATCTAAGATGTAATTAGCTATAGGGGTTTGCCCTTATAGGAAGCTTTCCGAACCCAGCTTAATATAAATCTTATTTAATTCTTTGTATTAAATAGGAGAACTTGCCAGCAAATAAAATGGCTTCGCAGACCAAACCAATGTCATATATTTCTTAGTTTATCTGATCGAGTCTCATCCTCGAGTCTTGTATTTATCCTTCGGGATAGATACAGGGTTTGAGGTATAGTCTCTTTCATTTAAACAATGAAAAATATGGGGTCACTTTGATTTTATATTTTTTTGAACTTATATATATATATATGTGTGTGTGTGTGTGTGTGTGTGTGTGTGTGTGTAAATTAAATGTCGTTCTGAAGCAAGCGATGAGATTTTGATTTTGGTGACCGACAGCTTCCAACACGCAACTCCCCAACCAAAAATAGATGTCGATAGCTACTAGGATCTTTCAGCTTTTCAGGAAGCTTTTTCTGAATTATAGCACTGCACTCCTCACTAAGTGCAACAATCTCGTTATCTTTAAACTTCTTTTTTCTATTAAGAATATCCTTCATAAACTTCATATGGCTTGACATTTTTTCTAAGGCTTCAACAAATGAAATATTAATTGTAAGCTTTTTAAAGATTTCCAAAAATTTTGAAAATTTTTTATCCAACTTTTGTTAATGAAATCTCTGAGGAAATGAGGGTGGTGGTTTTCCCAAGTCAATTTTTAGTCGAGAAAAATGTCTCTATAAACCTTTTAGAGCATCCTCTTCAAGCTCTTCAATTCCTTCTCTCTCTGCTTCAATCTCATTTTGAATTCTACCTTCCAACTCTCTTTCGCTTCTAAGTTTAATGATTTTTACATGCTCTTTATTCTGGTCTTTTGGATTTAATTTTGTATTACTAGGAAGTGTTCCTTAGGATCTATTACTTAATGAATTTGTTATTTGTCTCAGTTTATTCTCAAGATTTCTAATTGTAGCTCCTTGACTTTATAACTGATTTTCAATTTGTAACACCACATCTTCTATAGACAACTTTTTCTCCTTACATTGTTGATTAGTGTTAAAACATGGAGGATAAGTATGTCTATAATTATTGTTTCTTTGGTTGTTCTAGTTTTCCAATGGGTTTCTTTGGTTGTTCTCCTATTGCTGATTATTACCACCCAAAGTATTATTCCAGTAAAAGTTTGGATGGTTATAATAGTTTGAATATGGGTTATTTGGCTTATTATTTATGGAATTCAAAGTTTTTAATGATGCTTGAGACTCCACCATTTGGCCTAATGAATTCTCTTCAACATTGAAATTGGTTAAAAAAAATTATTTCCAAATTGGTCTAACTTCCTTGAAATTGTAGCAACTTGATTTACTAACATTACAAAAGCATCAAATTCATGAAGTATATGTTTTGTTATTAAGTAATACAGAATTTTTTTATTAAGCCTCAAATATCAAACCCACGGAGAGGATTAAAATCTGTTATTAAGGAATTAGACAACAAACTCTACTTTAAAAAATATTCTTACCCAAAGTATAAATGCTATAATAGGAATGAAACTTCAATTCTTTTTGGTAATTTTTTTATAACTGAAAATTAATGTAAACAACTAACTAAATTTAACTTGATAATTATAAGATGAAGGCAATATAAATAAAATAACTTTTTTCTTATCATGAAGCAGTAGCAAGTATAGAAATTCTGTTGTGGAAGTATTCAAATTGTGTTGTGTCAAATAGGATAAAAATTATTCTTTACCCTTACTAGAGATGCTATAAAGAATATTGGTTAATTTAAAGTTTGAATAGTCTTGAAAACGAGCTAGGTAAGGAAGATATTTGCTCTCACTCTAGAGTTCCCTCTTCTCCCTCCACTTGGGGGCTAACATCTCGTATCAAAACCTAAAACAATGAACCAAATTGGGGGCTTTAGCCTGTCACTCTAAAGTCCTCTAACTCTACACCCTTCAAAGTTTATTTATCTATTTATTTGCACTCAACCATACGAATTACATTCTCATCTATACAATCTCATGTGATTTTTACCATTAGTTGACTGAGACAATACCATCTCGAATCTTACATGTTCTCACAATAGATAATAACATCTTAATTGGCCAAATCAAGAAGTAAGTGACGTACAAGATTTAAAATCATTACAACTTATTGTGACATTAAAGACAAATACTTCTCATAACTTTCATCCAACACTTAATCACTTATCATTTTATGGAAAAAGATAAAGAAAATTACTCAGAATTTATGGAGAAAATATAACAACACCTAAGTTTAAAGGTTAAAATCATGTAAACACACAAGAAGCCTAAATTAAAACTAAATGTAATCACAAAGATAAAAACTTATCTCAAATTCCTCTCCACCCAACTCTTAAAGTTCCTTTGAATCTCTTGTTTTCCTTTATTTAACAATACTCTCTACCAACACACTTAAACTCCTCCCTTTCTTCTCTCTAAAGTATCCTAATTAATCCATGAAAGGGGAGTGTTGACGACTAATTAACTCTCTCTATCATTCAATCTAATATTACTTTTAAAATTTTCCAAAAGATGCTTTGGTGTATCTTCAAAATTTGTCCACATTCAATGAATCATCCAAGAGTTTCCTCCTTTCTAAAGCCATTTGAATGTATTTTTGTGTCCATTAACCATAACTCACATTTTCACTAAGAGTTTCTTCAAACTTCCCTTCAAAAATTCATACAAATTCATTGAATCATCAAATAACTACTTCTAGCGCTTAAGCACGAGGTATGTAGCGCTAGGCGTGGATTTCTTTGTTTTCCTGGCGCTTAAGCGCCAGTGCTAGGTGCTTAGGCGCCACAGTTCATTTGCATATCTTCTTCATTTTTTCTCCAAATTTGATTCTTTTTCACTCCTCTCACTATTCTTTATTCATTTGACTGTACTTGAAAGAAAAATATAAAAATATCTTCCATTAAAGTGCAATATCCTTAAGAATAGGTAAAAAAATATATACATAAATGCTATATATTTTAGGTGTGTCATTGCCTAACTGCCATTTCTCAATAATAATTACATGCTCATTGTAGCCCATCAAATGTCACCCGACTACAATCACACGTCTATGGTTGTTTGATCTTCATTTCTTAACTAAGGTTCATTGACAACCATCATGTAATTATGACCATATGACCACCATTACATGTATATTGTTGCATGAACTTTGACTTTAATTCATGATTTCTAGAGCAACATTGCCCCACTATTATCACTTCACCATCAATACCCATCTAAAATCTTCTTACCACCAATGCTTTTTTCTTCTTCATGCACTATATCTTCAAAAATGGACACAACTTTTCTTCTATATGGCTTATAGATGGCATTTATGTATGTTGTAACTTACAAATCTAATACAGGTTGTCGACTCCATTGCCAACATCTCATAACTTTTCTGCCTACAATTAAAAATAACATTGATGCATTGAATCACTGATAAGGCTTATGTATATAGTGCATAGAAAGGTTATACTAAACATATTTATCCCTTGACTTCTCTCCACAAAAGATAATGATTGAGCATGTTATAACAAAATTGCTTGAAGCTAACTCTATTTCCTCTATAATCATTTAACTTTCACTACAATATCTATCATACAAAATTCATGTCTTCTACATTGTACCATACTTTTTATAATTATTAGAAAAGATATCATTAGTATCAACATACACTGGAATCATTTTAATTTGGTTAGGCACCATAATTTTCTTACTTCCTTTGAAATTTTCATACAAAGACATTGGTGTCTCTTATAAAACCCTTGATTTATCAATGTGTATAATGATTATTTTTATAAAGTTCTAATATATTAATCTCTCAATCTGCCATCATGATTTTTCTTACACATAAATGTAACATATCAATTTTAAAATATTATATAAATTGATTAATTTTTACTTCATTTTTTTTCTTTGCGTGACTATTTGTTATTTAAGATGTAATGTTTTAAATTGATTAGTATATGACTTTAATAGGTTTATTAAATAAAATTAAAATTTGTTAATGGATTTTTATATGGATCATGCATATAACTATCTATTTCTATGGTTACATGTAACTAGTTACTAAATAATATAAGTTATAACATAAACATATCTTTCAAAAGCAAGCTACATATTATTCAAACGGCTACAAGGCTCTAAATCATTTTAATTCCTTTAAAATTTTAAAATGACAATATAGTTTAAGAAAAATTATTTCAAATTAGTGGTTATATGAAAAATTAACTTCATTATATTATAATACTTATAACTTACATAATTTATATAAACTATTTGTTATTTACTTAACTAATTTTAGTCTATTTTTAAATACTTTTTGTAACTCAAATTAAATTGACAAATACCTCAAATCTCAGCCTTTAAGTAAAGATTAGAAAAATCTTATGAATACTTAGCAATCTCTCTCTCTCTCTCTCTCTCTCTCTCTCTCTCTCCTCACACACACACAAATTCTCTTAAAGGTATTAATTTCATGAGCTATTGTAAAAGTTGATTAAAAGTTTCTTTAATGTTGAGAGCAACATGGACATATCAATTTGAAGCTTTTGGAGATTTATTAACCAATTATCATGTTCGTAAATTATTCTATAAATTATTATTTCAAGTCCATAGTTTTCTCAACTATGTTTTTAGAAGATTAATTTGTTAGACCTTTTTCTTTTCTAGGAAAGTGTCATGACAATTAATAAGCTAGCTACAAACTTTCTTTTATATATTTAGTTTTTGGGTAACTCTTGGTCATCAAGAAAGAGCATATGTTGGCTAAAATAGAAGAATGTTAGATTATAGACAAACATTTACCATGAACAACATAGTACAGATAAAGCAATTCTTTAATAGTATGAATTTAAGAGCTTAACAAAGTTAATTTGTCGTCAAATTTGTGGTATATCCTTCACTATTCCAAAAGTTTTAAAAATTGTAGCACTGGAGTTGGCTTCTTGTATGTCTGAGGTATGTGCTATGCATACTAAAAATGGTAAAATCTTTCTATGCACAACGATAAGTTATATACAATACAAAAATATAGTAATAAATTACATGGAAATATTTTTTACTAATTAGGATAATAACAACTTACTTTTGACTTATAGCAAATTAATTTTAATTAAACAAATTCATTTACCATAAACATTGGAAATCCCCACTCTTCTCTTCTTGAAGAGTTACAATCATGAATGTTTTAATATAAAGTTTATTTCTCTTATTATTGTTCCAACGTGGATCTCTTTCTTGACTTATAATTTATAGGAATCAGTCCAGAAGAAGAGACGAATGAGAAGCATGCAAGTGAAACAGTGTTGCAATGTGTTTGTTTGGCTAAGAAGCGTGTGAAATTAATTCTATAAATTGTGGTTAATAGCTTCTGGAGACACCCGTGAGAGGTTCAAAAGTTTCTCATTCACGAAGAGCCAAGTTCTCTTCAAAACTCCTATTTACTTGTACTTGGTGGTGTTATTAATTAGAAGATCTTTATCCGCAAATTCAAGTAATCTAATATTACTACAGCAATCTCAAAACTAAGAATTCCTTTCTAGTCACACGTGAGAGAGATAGTGACCCATTCAATGTGAATAGGTCATTTTAAGGTCATTTAAATCCCAAATCTAGATGTTTGGGTGTCTACAAAGTTGTATGATTCTTTAGCTCATGCCTAAGGGTTATCTTACAATTAGAAACACATTTGGCTTACAATTTATATCTTAATCCAGTTAAACTTGGGCACTCGTTTACAATTTATGTCATTAAACGATAAATAAGACAACAATGTACAAGCCAAAATGCATCAGAGAAAGAGAAAATTGAATACCGCAGTTATCTTTTTTAGGCTTATTCCTCCCCCTTTATCTCTTTTTATGACATTAGAGCTCGAGCTCAACAATAGTGATCCATTGATTCTTCAACTTTCACACCATTCAGATATAGTCAACAATCCATAAAATCTTTTAACACGATGAAAGAGATCAACATGCCAGCTCTTCTCAATTTATTAATGCCACACATCAAGATAATTTCAACATCGTCACTCAAATATGACAATTATCAGGCATGACAAACTTAGATTCTCATAATTTCATTTTCAATGGCCTTAAGACCTTAAAAGATTACAACACCCGTCCACCATAATTTATAGCAAAGTTAGGAACAAAGTAAGAGAATCCAATTTTTTTGCTCTCACAATTTTTTTCTCTAACAACTAGTGGATCAAAATTTTGCATCAAGATTGCTTTTTTACATTCTCTACACCAGTACTGCCATACATTCTTCACTTATAAAATTTCTTAGCCATATGGACAACACTGGAAAGGAGACTCAAGTATATTAATAAATCCAAATTGATATAACTCAAGAATAAACTACACAACATTATAATAGATATTATTAATGGGTAACGATTATCAAAGTAAGAGAAAATCGTGTCAAATTCAAAGCTATAGCAGATAACATCATTGTAATAGGATCAATAATTCACATAAATGATTTTATACTCTACGCACTAAATGAACTATCAACCGACTATAAAGCATTCAAGATAGCCATATGCACACAACTCAACCTCATCAAGTTTGAAGACTTTTACTATTTACTACACAATGAAGAATGCAACATAGCAGAGAGACCATAAATCAACAACCCCCAATTGCATCTATTCATAAACAATAATAAAAGAGAACAAAACTCAAGCAAATCCAACAAAAAGATCTACTCAAACAGACATAAAAAACCAAACAGTAGAAAAAATCCCAAACCAACCATTCCTACCAATTATGTTCCAAAATAGGTCACCATGCAGCATAGTCTGGCATTGAACCAATTTAAACTCAATCCACACATCCAAAACATAGTGCCCACAGCAAGTATCAAACAATCAACTCAGTCCTGGGAATTGAACATAGGAGCATCAACACACATAATGACATATTTATAGAATCAATAGCATTCAATACCTTATCATGGCACTAATTAAATCACAGTGAACAAGGAATAGATCACATGTATCTCTCACATAGAAAATGGATTACATCCCAGCCTGAACAGAAAGCTCACACCCTCCTCTATCTATAGTTCACCACACCTATCGCATAATCTCCTATTTTTACATCAATAAGAAAAAGATAATAACTATCTTATCTTGTTTGATGCTTATTTTTATGGCTACCCTCTACAGAACTTAGAGACCAAAAAATCCATATTATAAGCTTGGTTGAGTTAGGATTATATCTCATCATCGCTCTTCATTCTGTGATCACCTCAAGCATCTGGCATTAAGGACTTGAACACGTACTTAAGAGAATACTGGCCAACATGTCCAAACACCATCCACTACTCAAAATGCTTATAACATCTAAAACTTGTAAATAATCTCACAAAAATAAAAGCTAAAAGCGATCTTTCCTTTTAGCACCACTACTTACCATGTTTTATAACTTTTCCATTCAGATGTATGGAGAACTTTATTTCTTTGCTCTATCAATGGGAATTGATACTACATATATTTTATTGGTGCTCACCATTGCAACATTTGGTTATTTTCCATGCACAATAAATTAGGAGCCACATACTTTATAAATTACAAAATCTACTCCAAAACCACTATAATTAACCCATAAAATATCTTAGGACAGATGAAGGAGGATACACATCACAACAACTACAATACTACCTTCAAAATAATGGCATATAATATCAAATGAGTTGTCCATATACCACCAAATAAATTGGCTTAGCAGAAAAGAATTAAAATTTGGAGGAAACAACAAGAAAATTATTAAATTGAACTTCCACTTTAATTCTGGATGGGACCCATAGTCACAACAACCTATCTCATAAATAGACTTTCATCAAACACAACACAAATTATCTCTCCATAATAACTACTAAATAGTAAAAAACTCCATCATGACTATCTCAAAACATTTAAATTCATTAATTTCCCATGGAAAAAACCTCTTAAATCAAACAAATTCACACCTAAAGCATTAAGTTGTGTTTTTCTTGGATACACTCAATAATATAAATGCTATATATATTTAGAATAACAACACAAAAAATCATCATATCTCACCATGTTATGTTCACCAAAATTAGTTTCTTATACAACAAACCATAAGCAAACACAAGTACATCAATAAACCCAACCAATGCACACCCTGAACCTTACCACCTCAAACACATCAACACACATAGCAAAAATAACACCTAATGATCACAAGTTAACAAATCAACTCCTTGAAATAAAAAAAATATTGAAACTCTATCTAGCACATAACAACCACATTGGACCGTAATAAATGTAACTAATTTGTTGTGTTCCCTTACTAAGGACAAGCTATGTCAGTCAAATTATTGGACTTACAATAACATGATGCATGGACACTAGTATCACATACCAAAAATTAAAATGTATTCGAAAACTAATGGACTTTCAAGGCTAAACAATATTTGGATGGAATCATGGCCATATACAAAATCATACTACATGGCTTTTCTCAATAAGGGATATACTATTAAGAAATTTTCAGTCCATTGCCAAAATATTCAACAATATGCATGCTTCTGTCAATTAAATCAACACACAAATTGAACATACAACAAGTAGTTGTATCAAATGTATTTCCTCATTAGGAACTTAAAGATATACTATACATGTATCAACCACTAAGCTTCATAGATAACCAAAATCTAGAGATTTTATATGCAAACTACACAAAGCTATAAATGGATTGAAACAACTAACCAAATAGTGGTACTCTGCCTTATTTTCTTACATACAAATCCAATTTATCAGCACTACCATACAAAAAAATATCTTCTCATCCATGTAGATGACATATTGATCATAATAACTCACCCACAGTTTTTATTACTCTTATACAGAATCTTAGCCAACAATTAAACCTCAAATAACTTGGTCACATCTCATAATTCCTAGGGTTAAAAATATAACATATCACGAATAATTTTTTTCCTCCAACATACCAATTACCTCATATACTTTCTTAAGATTATAGGAATGCTTCAATCAAAACTATTATTAACTCTGTAACACTAAGAATGAAGAAAAAAGATAGGGCCCTAGTCTCTATCACTATCAATGTTCTATGGCTAAGAATACTACAATAGAAACTCACTTAAGACCCCTACCAACAAATAACATTTATAGTTATAGTACCTTTAATCTAGTATTTCATTCTTAAATAAAGCACATAAAAAGACTATAATTTTATCCATTTTCCCCTAAAACTGTCTAGAATTACTCTACAACACTTCATGTCTCAGTATCAGACAACAAAAAATCACACAAAATCTCTCCTAGCTACTAGACACTGGCTTCTCACAAACAAGATGACTATCTGAGCTTCAAATGATCATATTGAGAGGGGGTAAAGGAGCTCAACTCACCTCCACTATCATGGACCCCAACAACAGCAAGATTCTCCTAACAGTAGGATAGGTTACAACATCTCCTCAGTAAGAAATTATATACAAGCTATAGGTACTAGTATATGACCAAGTTACCTTGTCGTAAGCCTATAAAAAAAGACAATAATGAATGAGCCAAAATGTATGTCAAAAAAAAAATTGAATAGATTTGAATCTACCATACTCATCTTCTTCAGGCTTTTCCCTCTTCTTTTATCTCTTTTTAACATGTACCACAATCTCTTAGTTTATGATATATGATCAAAATATTTTTAAGAAATATAAATAAAATAAATATCTAGGATGTAAAAAAAGTTTCAAATACAATTATGTGAAATTCATAAAGAGAATATTAGAGGCATTATGTAAGTGTGATTAATATTTCAACAAGTATAATTAATATAATTTAGAATGAAATTTAAAATAATATAACTCAACTTTAGGATAGAGCCCATTAACTTAAGTTTCTACATTTAACCCTTCGCGAACTGCTTGGGTTTCGTAAGGGTCTAGTTGTGATCACTTTAATATATTAGAAATAACATATTAATTTATAATATATTAACACACTAAAAAAAAATATATCAACATTCTAACAAAGTAAAAATAATAATTTGTACAAGTAAAAATTAACATGTTAAACAAACTAACATGAAATCATAAAATAAGATGGGTTATGTAAAGATTAAACTATCAAAGTTTTATTTAAAACTATATATGTCATAGCATATTAAACATATTTTATTTTAAGTAAAACAATAAACAAAATAATATAAAAAGTTAAAAAATAAAAATCAAAAGTCTAAATAACTTGAAATTGCACATATTTCCATTCGCAATGTTAGAAGTCGTTTGGGATCACTTTTTTTTGCGATTTTTCTATTTTGTTTTATTTTGTTATTTAAAAATTTGCTCCTGATATAATTATTTAAAAAAAAATTTGAAGCACCTAAAAAATTATTTTGATTTTTTTAAAAAAATAAGTTAATTTATTTTTAATAGCAAAAAAATAAAAATATTTAAGAAAACACACAAAACAAACAAGTTTTTAAAAACAAAAGAAAATATTAAAATAATAATAATATTATTATTTTATCTGAATATTTAGAGCAAAATGCTAAATTCAATATCCTCATATGAGATTTAAATTCAAAGTAAAAAAAAATTTACTGTTACTTAAGAATTATAGAAGAAAGTTGGAATATACCTTTCTGGCGTCACCAAAGCCGGTTTAAATTCAACGTGGATCCATGTATTAGGCATGATCCAACTTCCACTAATATGTTTACCAGCTAAAACGGGTTAAAATGCATGAAACAGCGCAGGGCTGTAAACGAGCCGAGCTTGAGCAGGCTCAGATTTGGCTCGTGTTCAGCTTGTTCGAAACTATTCGTGTTTGAAATCGACTCGTGTTTGAAATCGGCTCGTGTTTGAAACCGGCTCGTTAAGGCTCGATTTAAATATTTGAGTTCGTGTTCGGCTCGTTAAAATTAAATTGAAAAATTAGATGTAGAGTGCTCGATTTGAATCAAGATCAAATATATGAAAAAAAAAAGTACATAACCACATTACCACAACAACAATTACGTTTTAAACTTAGATATAAATATATATAATATATATAATATATTATTAAAAAAATAATTATATAATTTTTTTTTATTTCGCGCTAAAACGAGCCGAACACGAGCGAAAAATGAGCTGTTCTTGTTTGGCTCGTTTACTAAACAAACGAGCCGAACACGAGCTATTCACGAATAATGAACTTTTTTGACAGCCCTAAAAGAGCGAGAAAGAAAGAGAGAGAATTCCTCCTCTACAGATAAATTAATGCTACAATTAATTAATTTTAAGATTATAATCACAAAAAAAATCATTTACGGTCAAAATTTTGTTAAAATAACAAATTACAGCAGTCCAAACTCATCATTCGCTGACAATGCTACGAAATGTAATATAATTTAATTATTGTAGCTCTGCCTGGGAATTATGAAAATAGAAATATGGCATGAGTATGGTCTAGAGGTTCCAAATTTGAATCATGAATACTATTTTTTGGTAACTATTTTTAATTTGATTATTTTCTGAAAATAAAATTTAATGAAGACAAGATAATCCTCAAATGTAATTTTTGAATACTCAGTTCGTATTTCATGACAATCAAATTGATAAAATATAAAAAAAAAATACTAATTATTTGATCTCATTTCTTGGTAATTAGACACGGTAAAAAATGAAAATCCAAATAAGGGGGGAAAAGAACTAATAGAAATGTAAATCCTCACATCATCTTTAGGTCTTTGCATAACACTGTTATACAATATAAGTCCTAACTCGTCTTAGGATTCCGAGGTTGTCATTTGTCACGATCTAAATCCTCATATTCGGTACGGAATACGCACATATGCCCTCCAATTATTTAACGTCATGTAATAAACATCATTTTTGAAAATTTTTAAAATTTTAAAGTGGGGCTCACTTTCATATAGCTTTAAGGGAAGGGTTTTTTTATTGGGTGACCGCACACAAATTTTAAATATAATATTTTAATGATAAAATTTTCACTTAAAAGTTTCATTAGTGAGTAATGGATATGGGTTATTATGAAAAAAGTTGTTAAAATATTATATTTAAAGTGTGGGTGATTAAAATAAAGTATTTAATGTTTTGAGTGCCGCTAATGTTGAAATTAAAATGAACAAGAAAAAAAAATCATAAAAATCACTTTTAAAAATTTATTAAAACTAACATAATCCCTCAAATCTGACTTAAATACCACGATAGAAAATTGTTATGAAAAAATGATGGCAAAAAAGTTAAAAACCTAATCGAGAAAAAATGCAAAACAAAAAACAACAAAAACACAGATTTACGTGGTTCGACAAATTGTATACATCCACGGAGCTCTAGTGGATTTTATTAGCTTGAAGAATTACACATGTTGATCACATTGACGATTACAAAAAAACACTCTTTATCTCTACATCTTTCTCTCTCCTCTCCTCCTCTCCTTCTCTCTTTCTCTACCCGAGAGCTTCAAACCGAAGCACACCAGAAGAAGAACTTAAAAAGTTACCAATGTCGAAGAGGGACAAAAAGGGGAGTCAGTATGTCTATTTATTAATTTCATCATGTCATTAGGCTCACTAAAAAATTAATCAAATAATTAATGAAACCAATTCATTATTTCTTTTTCTCTTCTGTGGCAAATCATAGATGAAATTAAGAACAATTAATTTAGCAACTAATTTCAAGTATCAAATCCAATTTGCTGTCAAACATGAAAAAATATAAATTTGAACAGTAGATCGATTTTCATATTCACAACAAAAATAACTCCGGATTTTAGCGAACTAATCGTGAACAAACAAGCTAATACGCACAAAGAACATACAAAATGCTGAAAAACTCTAATATGGATGGCTCAAGGATGTAGTTTGTAAGAAAAGAATGCTCAAGCCGTTACAATTAATGACATTTTATTTTATTTTTTAATATTATTAAAATACTAATATTATTAAATTTTCCGTTCATCAAATTATAAACACAGCAGCTCTTTTGGCGGAAACATTTAAGAAAATGAAAAAATAGCATCATGACCCATTTATAAGTGTACATTTAAGAAATATTCGTTAACTGACAGCAGTCACATGATCAGGTAATTCCATATATAAATCGATTTCCGTCTTATGGCTTTGAATAGATGTGAAAAAATATTACATCAGTATCACGCACGTAGAGTAATGTGTGTAGTCAATAAAATCATATCACGACATATTGCGTGTCTGAGAAAAAAAACGGTACAATAACACGAGGAATATTTCCCCCGTGTTATTCATGTGTTATTGTGTCCTAGGAAAATTCTTGGTGTTATAATAACACAATAACACATCAATAACATATGAATAACGCACAATAACACATGAATAACACGGAAAGAATATTCTCCGTGTTACTGCGACTTTTTTTCTCTGTCGGGAATATTCCCCGTGTTATTTAAATGTTATTGTGTGTTATTAATGTGTTATTGTATTCTGAGAATATTTTTGGTGTTATAATAACACAATAACACATCAATAGCACATGAATAACACACAATAACACATGAATAACACACAATAACACATAAATAACACGCAATAACACATGAATAACACAGGAGGAATATTCCCCATGTTACTGCACTGTTTCTTTTTTCCTATCGAATATGACGTGATTTTATTGGCTACGCATAATATTTCTACATGCATAATCATCTAATATTTTTTCGAATAGATGTTAATCGGCCACCTCTGCCGTATAACGTGCCACCGGACGGCATCAAAAAACTACGGAAGATCATCTGCGCCTCAGCGGGTCCCACAACAGAACTCTGAAGGAGGTTGAGGCTGGGCCCCACCAGAAACAGAATCTCGGAAACAGACTCCAATAGCCGCTAGAAAGAAGCAAAAGATAATATCAGCCTGCTGAAGAGTCAGTGCAGACCGGAGGATACTACATAAATAGAAACCGCTCAGCCCTTCTTTCCTCTCCTCCTCCATAGAGAAGCAAAAGCATGTTCAATCCCCAGTCTCCAAACTTCATAGGAGGTTTGATGGCAGATACCGGCCTGGACTACCTTCGGCAGTTCGATTCCCCAAACATTCACTCTCTGCCGGAGGGTTTGATGGCTGATATTTCGTCCTACGGCGCGCCGCCGGTTATGCCGGCCATCTTTTTTGATCCGGGGGTGGGGATGAATATGAACGTCTTAGAAGCTGGCTTGATGCATGAGTATGGGCAGATTGAGAGGTGTGAGATGGAGTGCAGGAAGAGGAAGGGGATGATGATGAGGGGTTTGGAGGAGTGTGGAACGCAGAAGAATGAGAAGCAAAGGAGAGAGAGGTTGGGGAAGAAGTTCGAGCTGCTTAAGTCACTCATCCCTAACCCAACAAAGGTAATTCCTTCTTCATTTTATGTGATTTTTTGCAGTAATAAATTCAAAACTATTGTAATCAATTGCATCATTAGTAAACAATTAAAATAGCAGTAATAGATATTTATCATTTGAACTAAAAAATATATTATGTTATAAGCCATAAAATAAATGAATTTGATGATAGGTAGACTAATTCTGAAAGCTTCATATATATATATATATATATATATAT
>NEWO01000911.1:138780-152901 GCA_003013225.1 Phalaenopsis aphrodite
TATATATATATATATATATATATATATAAGTGTCCTCTGATCTGGGGTTTGATTTCCCCTGAATGTAGGGTACATTACTCGAATTTTTAAATGTATGAGGGATGACTGAAACTCGTATAATAGCCTCCGGCCATTCCTTTTTAAAAAATATATATATATGTGCACAAACAACTTCTTGTGAATCATTTTCTTTTTTAAAGTTTTAGTTTTCATACTGTATATAACGAAAGGCAAAATTTATCTTTACTACTAGTCAAACAAATTTAATTTGCTCCAAATACTTTCACAGCCCGATAGAGCCACCATCGTCTCCGACACCATTGATTACATCAAAGAACTACTAAGAACTGTAGATGAGCTTAAAGTACTTCTTGAGAGGAAACGAAGCAAGAATGCCAAAACCATTAAACTCGAAATCGAGAACGAGTTTCATGGCGACATGGAAAGCTCCTCTATAAAATCAATCATAGACGAAAGTGATCATGGTATAAATGGAAGCATGAGGAGCTCATGGATTCAAAGGAGATCAAAATCAACATTTATTGACGTCAGAATTATCGAAGATGAGGTCTATATCAAGCTTGAGCTGCGTAAGCGGGTTGATTGCTCTTTAACAGTGTCCCGGGTTCTAGATGAGTTACAACTTGAGCTGTTGCACTTGTCTTGTGGAAACATAGGAGATTGCCATATTTTCATGATCAGTGCTAAGGTGCAGAGCTGCTGCTATTCATTTATGTTTGATATTTTTTGTTAATTATGGGAATAATTCTGTGTTTTTTGCTGCAGGCAAGTTATGATGGCTCTCCGGTGTATGCGAGTTCCGTGGCTAGGAGGTTTATTGAGGTTATGGGTGGTTAAATCAGTTATGTAACAATTATTTTAATTTGGATTTTTTTTTTAAGGTCATGGGATATGATTGCTATGCATTTATTGATTTACTTCAGGGGTTAGGTGAAGAATATTTTGCTTGCTGGCTGGGAACTTCGTTGTAGAAGTTTGGTAGAGTAGGTGAATCAGAATGCCTTTCAAGTAGTCTTTCTGAAACTTGAAAATCTGATGGGAGTTGTGCTTTTTTAATTAAAAATATTTAAATAATACTACGGAGGTCAGAAGTCTAACATGAGATTTCTTATGTAAGGGCAAATTTCAGCTGCTTTTTTATGTTTAGTTTGTGTTTGGCTTTTTACAGCCTGAAGGGTATACATTCAGCTCGATCTTGAAATTTGCTTTGCTGTCCTGTGTTGAGCTTCATAATTTGGTAGTTCGCTGATTGTCATCTTAAGGTCTTTTAGTACGATATGAAACTGTAATTGCATGACTGCACTGAGACCTGCGCTAAGTCATTTGGTTATTGTCGTGTGCTGGAAAATTTTTAAGAGCGTGAAGATCTTGTTTCTTAGTTTAGTATAAAATTTCAATATAAACACGGATCATTTAGTTGTAAGAGGCAGCCAGATTTTTTATATGAAAAAAATCCTGGAAAGGGAATAAACTATGAGTTCTAGCGAAGTCAAAATGATATTCCACAGAAAAATTAGAAGTAATGAGGTTTACTCTTCTCTTGTAGTAAATAAGATGGAATTACAAGATAATGTTGGTTGTTATAACAGCAATAGTTGGCTAAATAATTTTTGGTTGATTGTTACAATGCTCGTAGTTGGTCATAGCAAATTGTTGGTGGTGGTTTATGGTGCCTTTGATGGCCGGCAATGAACTTTAGTAATCGATGACAAACTTCAATATTCTGTCGGGAAGTTTGGAGATCGATGGCGAAAGCTTTTGTGGTCGATGACGATCTTCTATGATCGGTGACAAGTGTCGAAACTTTAAAGGTCAAGCAAAAGTAATCAACTTATTATCTTTTATCTACCTCCCCGCTTCAAGTGATGAATGTGGGTTCACCTATAATTATTTAAAGTGTTTTTTTGAAAAGTTTTGTCAATCTCTAAAAACACTTAATTAGATGATCCACATTGATTTTCTTGACCGTATTAATTTTTCAACATTTAAGTACGTTAAAGACTTCAAAATTGAATCATCTTAGGCTTCTTGGATTCCTCTCATTGAGACATTTGATTTGACTAAAGGTGTGTCATATTATGAAAATGTTAGGTGTTCCAATTAATTCATCAAAGTCTTTGACTATACTTTAAGTGCATGATTTATGCTGATTAAAACTTGAATTTGATCACTTTCACTATCATTGGGTTTGTCTTTTTAAAACACTTAATTTGATTATAAATTTGTTGAAATTTGGGCTCGGGTGATCTTGAATTTTAAATTAGAATACTTTCTGGTTAATATGCATCAAGATTCATGATTGATGATAGATATATATTTTTTTGATAATGTATCAGTGGATTGCAACATCTTAAACCAAATATCAGCGAAAGAATACCTACATAAGCTACCCGAACCAGAGAACCAAATGTGTTTGTTTTTTATGAGATCAAGAGCACTCTCAAATAGACATATCCCGTTTGGTTAATTACATCTTGAGGGATACCCAAGAATACTCTTAATTAAAGGAGTTCTTATTACATTTATATAATGACTTTTGAAAGGGTGTCACAAAGAATGGTTATTCTACATGAACATCTCAATACTTTCAAAGCTCTCGCTAAGTCACGGGATAGAGAATAAATCTCTCACATGACAAATCAATAGTGGCCATCGACACACAGAGCCTATGAAATAACTAAGTCGACTAATAGGATTCACACTATGCTTCCAAGGCTTAATCCATCCATAAGAGTAGAGGCTGAATCACCATATCCCAAATAGATGGTGGCTTATCCACAATTGAAGCCTACGAGACAACATCAATGAAGCATCAAAGGGAGCGATATGTCTCAAAATGGGTATAACAAAGGAAGGGTAGAGTGATCCTAGTCGGGTAGAGATAGTCATGTTAGGATACCAGAGATCCATCATCCCAAACTATTAGGACCCTAAGTTTACCTGGTCATGAAGGTACTCACCCAACACAACTGCCTGTCCCTTGTCAGCAATCCATGAATTACATCATCCAATAGAACCTCAGTAGTCCTAAGGTCAAAAGAATGAAACTCTACGTCCTATGATTCTCTGTAGGTAGAAATTAGAGATGTGACTTTTATCTGCCAAATTGACGAGGAAGTCGCTGGAGTGGAAAGAGAAGAGAGATAAGGCTACGAAGCTGAGGTGCTCTCATAAATGACTTATTCTCTATTTGAGTCAGGGAAGCCTCTAACACCCTTAGCGCACTAGAAAACCATTTGATTATAAATCTATGTTGGGTCAATCAAGTTGAAGAAGCATGAGGGCATCTTCTTCGGACATGCAAGTATGATGTAGTTATCTACACAAATCCTAATGCGAAGATCTTATTAGTATGACTTGAGTGATGTTCATGCTATACAAAGCTATTTTAAATCTGGTCATTAGAACATGCAGAAAAATAAAAGAAGATTTTGAAAATCTTATAATTTTTTAATCATAAAGTTTGATTAATCCTAATCTCTAATTAGGATTTTCTGTAGAAAATTTATATTTAGGGGTACTTAAAAAGCCTAAATTATAAATCAAAGGATTCGCATCCAAAACACAAGTAAAGAAAGCAGGAATTACAGGCACACTGCATAATAAATTAAACAAGCCAAGCATAAATGAATAGAGAGGTGGGGTGGTGTTGGGTTGGCAACATATCCTAAAAAAGAAAAAAAGCGGTCAAGCACCACATATACATACATAGTACTAATATAATATATCAAAGAGATTTAGAATTAAGAAACAGGATAAGAGCATGCAACTATCGGTCCCGGTCAAGTGGTTTCACATGTCAAGCGTCTTGGAACAAGTGCCCGTACCTTATTTCTGATACAGACTCTTACCTTAATTATATACTTTTTTATTGCTTCTTTGAGAACTTTTTCTTGAAGTTTGATAGATGTCTCTTCTTGCTTGATAGAAATGGTTGACGAGAAGTTGATCACGATCTCTACTTCTAGGGGGAACTTTATTTCCTTCGCACCTAGCATTTTCTCTACTCCTAAGGGCACAATTACCTTCAATTCATTTGAGCACCATTACCCTTAATAATCCTACTCCTGCTGAGGAGTATGCTCTATGCCCTCCTCCCAAAAAGGGGATTTGTGCACATGAGGTTGTTCTTATTGTGGTATTCCGTGTCAGCGTGCCACCTTCTATGAAGAAAAGGTTGGCCTTTGGTAGTGATGCATCGTAGCGTGTCTCTATTTTCTTTCAACTGTCAAGTAGTCCTTCCATGTTCTCGAGGATCTCATATGCGACAGCAGATTTTCCTCACAATTCTACTATTACTACCATGTGTCTAATATTGTCCCAACCTCTATCATTTTGGGTCCCTTTGAGGTTTTACCTGCACAAAAACGAGCAGGATGATCTGAAGGACATGGAAAAAGTTGTTGCTTTCCCAAAAATAGAGTTTAGTTTAGGTTCCACATCTACTTGAGTCCTGACCAATGCGAAATCTAAGTTTCCTTTAGCTCAGAATCGGTTCTTTGTCCTTTCTGGTTATGAGGACCGCATCCCTGCCAGAATAACTATGAGGGATATCCCTCCTCGGGGAGTACATCTTTCTAGGCTCGCTATCCAGATTGATCATTCTGCTACGTTTCTTCTAACAAAGAAGATCACGGGAGTGATTTCCTCTATGAGGGGAAAAAGGACTCATTTCTGAGAAGTTCCTCACTCGGATCTCTGAAACATCTCAGCGAGTGATTAGAAAGCTTCTTTGTTTTTTTCACCCTTGAGGCACACGTAGTAGGAGACTGAAGTTCGCTCGTCATTCTGTGATAAGTATAGGGTACTTACCATCAATCATGCAGGTTGTCGAGCCAGCCTAGGAGTCGCAAGAGGCTCTAAGTGCAGTGCTTGAAGTTGATGTGTCGGATCATATTTCTATTCATATTACTAGTGTTCTTATCGTGACTTTATTTGCACCACCTATTGTAACCATGCCTTTCAAGAATAATAAGAAGAAAATCATTTGGCTTATTACTCGTCTTCTCTAAGAAGAGATAAGATACATGTTTTTGTTGATGAGCGAGCAGGATCCGAGGCACACCCCCATAGATACTCATCATACTTATTTTAAAATAAATATATAAGAAAGGGTTACCGTCCAAACCTGCCCATGAGGTAGTGGGTCCGAAGACTCCCACCACTACACCTCTTATGGCTCCAATTCTGATTTTCGGTACTACGGATTTGATCTCAAATAAAGTTATCCCCCTAGTTGACTGCATTTCGGGGATACCTCGGGTTAACCTTGGGGAACAACCTAAGATCAATATTAAGAATGACCTGTTCAGAGATCTCCTTGATATCACTTAGGAGCTCCTATAAGAGGAAGATCTCCTCAGTGAGGAGTTATATGATTTTGATATGGCATCTCACCATCTCATTATGGTGACCACCCATTTTCAAGGAAATAAATTTCAAGGTCCTATCCTAAAGTAGAGGAAGCTTAAGGTTTTGGAAAACCCCTTATATAGCTCTCAGACTATCTTATGGTTATTTGTTCTTGTCAATAGTTTAGTTGAGGTTCATCCTCTGCTTTGAGTTTTAAATGTCTCTCCCTGCAAAATAGAGTTAGCACATCCTAATAACATGCAAAGTAAATCTACGGTGACGTCTGTCTTTTATCTTTAACAACCCTATAAAACAAAGAGCACAAAATATAAGTTTTTGGTTTGGGGATTTAGTTGTTTGTTCATATTTTTATTTGAGACAACGTGGTTAAGATGCCCACGGCTTTCCATCATCCCAGGGTTGTCAGGTTCTCTGATTTACTTAGTCTTAGAGGTGGTCAAACTTTCTTCGACAAGAAGATTCCTGTAAAGAAGCATGGGTTGCGTCGTACATAAGATCTTTATAGAGCTGGGCAGTTGGGTTAAAATCACATTCCACGATTTTTGTTTATTAGGGTTTTGTTTGAATATTAATGCCTTTTTCAGATTTTAGGGGTTGAAGATTTCAGGTTACATATGATTTTTTTGCTGATTAGATTTTGAGATTTTTTGTGTTTTATTTTTTATGTTTAAAATGACCTGCTCAAGATCCCATAGTTTCATCATCCTGAGGTGATTGAGGTTTGCAATTTGATTAGTAAGTGATTGGAATATATTTTATTAGTAATCAAGGATTGTCTCCTCCAAAATTACTTCTCAATCCAGTTTGCATTTTATAGTTAAGGTTTAACTTTTAATGGCTTTTAAGGTGAATTTTTTGTCATGCATTTTATGTTTATTTGTTTGTACCTTGGAAAAAATAGCACCTGAGTAAGGTTAAGTGTGCTTTTGTTCTTAAATGTGATGTCAAACACTCTGTTACCTCAAGTCGCCTAAGTCTGAGTTGAGTCTAGATTAGCTTGAGTTAGGTCAAGATGGTCTAAAGTGAATTTCTAGCCCATCCGAGTTATCTCAGGTTCACCTCGGGTAAACTTTGAGCTGGTTTAATTCAACCAAAATTTAATAGGATTGACCTAGGTTGGCTCAGTTTGACTGGGGGTCAGGCCAAGTAGAATTGATTTGGACTAACTTGAGGTTACATAGTTGATCCAAATCAGATTGACTTAACTCTGAAATACCCAGGTTAACCTTAGTTGACTTGAGTTAAGCCTCCTGAGTTGAGTCAAATATAACTTAAGTTAGACTTAGATGATGTCTAAGTCAATTAAGATTTTATTTATCCTTTAATTGTTCAAAGTCGAGTTCTCGATCGGGTTGACCTGAGTTAAGTTGGATTGATCTGGGATATTCAGGTTGATTTGAGTTAAATTGAGTTAGGACGGGTTGACCTAGAGGTTTAAATGATTTAGTTAACCCAAGTTAGGTCGGGTTGACCTAGTGATTGAGTTGATTTGGATTAACACAACCTAGGTCGAATTGACCCAGTGGTTCAGTTGATTTGGATTAAACCCGAGTTGGGTCAGGTTGATCCAGTGATTCAGTTGATTTGGGTTGACGCTTCAATTGATTTGGGTTAAACCCGAGTTGGGTAAGGTTGATCCAGTGATTCAGTTAATTTGGTTGACCTAAGTTGGGTCAGGTTGACCTAGTGATTCAATTGATTAACCGACATTAGGTTGGGTTGGCCGATGATTGAGTTAATTTGGGTTAACCCGAGTCAAGTCAGTTTGACCCAAAAATTTAGTTGATTTGGTTACCCTAAGTTGGGTCGGGTTAACCGTTAGTTTAGTTGATTTGAGTAACCTGGTTATTTAGTTGATTTGTGTTAACTCGAGTTGAATCTGGTTGACTCAGTGAACTAGTTGATTTGGGTTAACACGAGTTAGGTTGGATTGACCCGATGGTTCTATTAATTTGGGTTAACTCGAGTTAGGTTGGTTTGTCCCCGTGATTTATGTTATTTATTTTAAGTTGAGTTAGACCAAAGATTTGTTTAAATTGGGCTAGGTCTAAGTTAGGTTAGACCTAGGTTGGTTCAGTTTGAACAAGATCCAAGTTAAGTTAGATTTAGTAGGATTTAAGTTGAACCAAGTCTACGTTAGGTTGGAACTGGTAGGGTCTATCTAAGACTACGTCTAAGTTAGGTTAGACCTAGTAAGGTTTAATATGTGCTAGGTCTAGGTCAATTTAGAGTAATAAGGGTTTAAGATAAACTAAGTCTAAGTTATGTTAGATATGCTAGGTTCAAGTTGGATTAGACATAGAAAGGTTTAAGTTAAACTAGGTCTAAGTTAGGTTAGACCTAATAAGGTTTCAATTGAACTAGGTCTAAGTTAGGTTAGACCCGGTAGGGTTTAGGTTAAACTAGGTATTAGTTTGGTTAGACCTAGTAAGGGTTTAGGTTGGACTAGTTCTAAATTAAGTTAGACCTAGTAGGGTTCAGTGCGTGCTAGGTCTAATTTGGGTTAGACCAAAGATGGTTTAAGCTAGGTCTAAGTTAGGTTAGACTTGAAGTTAAACCCTAGCTTGACATGAGCTAGGTTAGATCTAGTGGGGTTAGGTCTAACCTCAATTGGAGTTAGGTCTAATTGTGAGTCTAGTTGAGTTAGGCCTTGATTGAGTTAGACTGTAGTCAAATTGAACCGAGCTCAGCTCAAATTGGATAAGCTCGGGGTTATTAAAGAGTTTTCCATGATTAAAGGGGTAACCATGGTGTTACTGCTCATAAAACCCATTACAAAAAGCCCATAAATCTTTCAAAGTATTCTAAGTTAATTTAAAGAGACAAAATTGGGCTAAGATGTAAAATTTCAATTTTTACACTTTTACCCCTAGGATTTTAAATTTCATTTTTAGATTCTTAGGGATGAAAATTGTCAATTTAGAGTTTAATTTGACTACCCTAAATTTTCTTTAAATTTTCATTTTAATTTGCATTTTTTTATTCCAATTTTTATAGTTATGTTTCAAAATAATTACATTTTGGGTAGAAAATTTGTCATTTCAAGGTTAAGGAGCCCCTCTAACTTTGGAAAAATTGGAGAAAGTTTCCAAAAGAAGAGAGAAATTTCTCTCAAAATTTCATACTTTTCTGTCTTATAATTAATTTTTAATAATTAAAATATTCTCTGGAGTATTTAATTAATCAAAATTTAAATAAATGTTAATTATTTTCAATTTTTTATTATTTTCTCCTCTGTTCCCTAGGTCTAGAGATAATTTTATTTTATTTTTGTGATTTTTTTTTCTAAAGTTATGAATTTTCTAAGTTTTATTTAATTTTATGGATTTTATTTTTTAGAAAAACTTGAATTATATACTTATCTGAGTCAATGTTGGCTTGAACGTAGGAGTTTTTGAATGTCCATGCAGCGCTCTGCGATTGGCTACCCTTTCCATGTTAGTGTCGCGCTATCTCGCAGTTCAATTTTTCGCCCTCCGATGTTCCATGGACCAGCTCAATCTATGTCATCTGTTTCTAATACATTAAAGCAAACGACATCTATTTATTATACCAACGGGACAGAGAACTGAGAACCGTTTGTGATCAAACCCTAATGTCTCGATGACTTCTCAACTAAATCACTTGGAGTTTGTTCCTACACGTTCTTCTAGTCTAGACGAAGCTATATATACGGTTAGGTGGACATGCATTGTTGGTTTTCTTCATAAAAGACCAAACCGAGGGCAACTTTAAAAGTTTGGATCCATACCTTGTCCCAGGAAGTGAGGCCTTAATTGGGCTTAACAGAGAGCTTCTCCTTGGTGTCACAAACTTCCACTTTGCTTCAATTTGCACTGTGGATGGATCTAAGTAGGACCTAGAACAAATGGTGCCACAATTTGGTGTTGGAATGGGTTAGAGGTTGTGGTAAGGCTCAATTTCAATTGAGGATGATGAATTTGGGTCTAGTGAAGCTTTTGGGTTTTAACCAAAAATGGCCAGGGATGTACTGGTGAGATTAGGGTTTGATAGTGGTAGGGAGAGCTTGAGGATGGTGGGGATCAATTTACATGGTCGGGAGGGGATGTTTTCTCTATTGTGAGTAAGGAGTTTGGAAGGCTGCCTAGTGAGCAAGGTGTTGTTGTGATGCTCGGGTTAGGGCTTTTTATAGCCATGGAAGCCTAGTGGTCAACTTGGCTATGCATGGAAAGCTCAGGTGGCTCCTTAGAGAATTCACAGAGGAATTTCAGGGGTTTTGGGTAGTGGGGTGCAGACACCCACTATGAGCATATGAGGGGATATGCTTACAAACACACATTAAAGTGCTTGTGTGAATATGCTCATGCAGACATTATGTAACAGACAAGCAGTAATATGTGATCCAAAATCCAAATGAAATCGATTGTTTGATGTGATCATGCAGGGAGAAGCCAATCGATCGAATCAACAGAAGGAGGTCAATCAAGCCGATCAGGCTAGTGGCAGCCAATTAGTTGAACCAATAAAGACGGTCAATCAAGTCAATTAGGTTGATGGCAGTCGATCAGTCGAACTGAAGGGTATGGTCAATCAAGTCAATCAGACCGCTGGCAACTGATTAGTTGAACTGACGGATATAGTCGATTGAGTTGACTGGGATGGTGTTGGCTGATTGGTCGTACCGGTGGATATGATGGATCAGGTTGATTAGGCTGATGGTGGCTGATTGATAGAGTAGATGGTCAATCGAGCCGATGGTGGCTGGTTCACTTAAAATATATAGTATTTTTATACACATTTTATACCTATTTTTGAGATATTATTCTTTAATGAAGGTTATTTGTGTTTTTTTCTTTCAAGTGCAATCAAATGGATGGAAAATGCTAAAAGGAGTGAAAAATGGTCAAATTTAGAGCAAAAATGAAGAAAGTGTAAAAATGAACTAGGGTGTCTAAGCACCCTGAAGCCTAAGCGTCAGGTACTTCGCGCTTAAGCGCCAGAAGTAAATACTTGATTATATATTTAATTTGAGCAGATTTTGAAGAGGTGTTTGAAGCAGCCCTTGATAAAATATGGGAAATAGTCCATGAACACGAAAGTTCATTCAATTGGCTTTTGAGGAGGAAACTTCTAGAAGATTCATTAAATGGAGACACCTTTTTGAAGAGGCACCAAGGCACCCCTTGAATTTTTATAAGAAAAGACTTAGATTTTCCAAGAGATGAGGCCAACCACCCATCAACTTTACAACCATCATACATCTAAGTCACCGCCGGTCACCTTTTCTTTTTATTTTAAGTTTTAGTTTATATTGTGAGTGAAGGAAAAATACTCAAAGGAACTTCAAGACATTTTTTGGAGGGGATTTGAGATAAGTGTTTATCTTTGTAACTACACTTAGTTTTAATTTAGATTTCTTGTTTATGTGCATGAGTTTTACTTTTAAACTCATGTGTGGTTGTGTTTTCTTCATGGATTCTGAGTGGTTTTCATTATCTTTTTCCTTAAAATGATAAGTGATGAAATATTTAAAGGAAGTTGTGTGATGTATTAGGCTTCAATATTGGAAGAAGTTGTGATGATTTGAAACCATGCAATTAATTTACTTCTTGATTTTTCCAATTAAGATGTTAATATCTGATGTGAAAACATGTAAGATCTGAGATGGTATTGTCTCAATTAATTAATGGTTAGAATCACATATTGATTTCATGAATGAGAATGTAGTTCATGGGGTTGAATGTAAATAAATAGGGAAATAAACTTTTAAATGGTGTAGAATTACAGGAATTTAGAGTAACAGGTTAAAGCCCCCAATTTGATTTATAGTTTAAGGTTTTGATACGATATGTTAGCCCCCAGGTGGAGGGAGAAGAGGGAACTCTAGAGTGAGAGCTAGTATCTTCTCTGCCTAGCTGGTCTTCAAGACTATTCAACTATAGATTAGCCAATGTTCTTCATAGCATCTTTAGTAAGGGTAAAGAATATTATTGCTCCTATTTGACACAACACATTTAGCAAACTTCCACAACAAAATTTCTATATTTATCACTGATTCTAATAAGAAAAAGATAATTTATTTATATTGTCTTCATCTTGCGAGTATTTTAGTTAAGTTAATTAGTTACTTACTTTATTTTCAATTATAAAAAATTACAAAAAGAATCAAACTTTCATTCCTATTTTAGCATCTTAAGTTTATGTAGGAATATATTGCTAAGTGAATTTTGTTATCTAAATCTAGTTCTCCTTGTGGGTTCTATATTCAGGACTTAATCAGAAAGTTCTATATTATTTGATAATGCTACGTATACTTGCATACTATCCCATATTGAAATATTATAACGACATTCTTATGTGTTTCATAGTGAAAGATTTACCTAGCTTCTACTTTGGATCAAGTTTTTTGCTTTGTTACAAATTAAGAATAACTATTAAGAAAATTAATCATATAATTGCATACATCGTATAATATATATATATATATATAATTGAGATCAAGTTTTTGGCGTCATTGCTAGGGAGAAATATAATAGTAATTTGCAAAAATATTTTCAAAAAAAAAGTTTTCAGAAAGCAAAATTTTTAGCAAGTCTTATTTAAACTTTAAGATTTATTTTAGGAATATTGCAGTGTCATTTAAATATAAAGTTCTTGATTGTGTATTTTTATTTTTAATTTTATTTTATTTTATGTATTTTATAGTAATGTATAGTAGTTCAGATTCCACAGGACTTGTATCTTACGATTCTTAATTAGAATGAACTATTAGAAAAATTAAAAAAATTAAAAATTACTAAAAATTTTCAAGAAATGTCAAATCAAAATAATCAAAATGTTGAAGAGTTTAAACCTTTAAGAGATGGATGAACTTTATTGTAGTATTCAAAAACTCATTGTAGTGTCTAATTCATTTGATGTTAAACCTGTTATTATCCAAATAGTATTAAATAATCAGTTTGAGAGAGCACCAACTGAATGTCCAAATTTACATCTTGCCAATTTTCTAGAATTGTGTGCTACATTTAAACATGATGGTGTACAGATAATGCTATAAGACTTAGATTATTTCTTTTCTCACTCAAGGATAAAACTAAGATATGATTACATTCGTTATCACCTAGATCTATCAGAACTTGGAGTGATTTAACCTAGAAATTCCTTGCTAAATATTTTTCACTATAAAAACTGGAAAGCATAGAAATGATATTGCATATTTTTGTCAGTTTGAAGGACAATTTATTTATGAAGCATGAGAATGATTTAATGAACTCTTAAGAAGTGGTTGCACCATGCAATATCAGATTGGTTAATAATTCAAACTTTTTCTAATGGATTAGCTGGATCTTTTAGATATATTATCGATGCTGCTGCTGGTGGTTCATTGATGTCAAAACAATTTCATTACGCTTATGCTTTAATTGAAGGGATGGCTACAAATAATTTTCAATGGCCTTCTGAAAGGGTAATTTTTCAGAAGGTAGCCAATATTCACGAAACTGATGCTTTTGTCATGCTAGCAAATTAAGTTGCAACAATTTCAAGGAAGTTAGACCAATTTGGAATGAATTTTTCTAAACCAATTTCTATGATTAAAGAGAATTCATTAGGCCAAATAGTAGATTCTCACGCATGATTAGAAACCTCAAATGCCATAAACAATAAGCAGAATAACCCATATTCAAATTATTATAACCTAGAGTAAAAAAACCATCCCAACTTCAATAATAATAATACTACGGGTGGTAATAATCAGCAATAGGGGAACAAGCAAGTAAACTTATTGGGAAACTGGAACAATCTAGGGAATAGTAATTATAGACCTACTTATTCTCCAGGTTTTAACAATAATTTACAATTTAAGGAGAAGAATTTGTCTATAGAAGAAGTGGTGTTACAAATGAGAAATCAGTTACAAAGTCAATGAGCTATAATTTGAAATATTGAGAATCAATTGGGACAAATAGTAAATTCATTAGGTAATAAATCTCAAGGAACACTTCATAGTAATACAAAAATAAATCTGAAAGACCAGAATAAAGAGCAAGCAAAAGCCGTTCAACTCAGAGTGGAAGAGAATTGGAAGGTAGAATTCAAAAAGAGATTGAAGTAGAGAGAGAAGAGATTGAAGAACCAAAAGAGGACATTCCAAAAGGTTTAGAGAGACCTATTTCTCCACTTAAAGTTGATTTGGAAAAATCAACATCTCTATTTCCTCAGAGGCTTCGACAATAAAGGTTGGATAAGCAATTTTCAAAATTTCTAGAAATTTTTAAGAAGCTTACAATTAATATTCAATTTGCTAAAGCTCTAGAACAAATGCCAAGCTATGTGAAATTTATGAACGATATTCTTAACAGGAAATGGAAGTTTGAAGATAATGATAATGTTGCACTTAGTGAGGAGTGCAGTGTTATAATTCAAAAAAAGCTTCTTGAAAAGCTTAAAGATCCTGGTAGCTTCACAATTCTATGTGCAATAGAAGACATATTTTATGGGAAAACTTTATGTGATTTAGGAGCAAGCAACAACCTTATGTCATTATCAATATTTAAAAGATTGAGATTAGAAGAAATAACCCCTGCTACTGTAACTATGTAGTTAGAAGATCGTTTAATAACCTATCCTAAAGGAGTTATAGAATATGTTCTAGTGTAAGTGGATCAGTTTATATTTCCTATTGATTTCATTGTGTTGGATATGGAGGAAGATAAGGAGATACCTATCATTTTGGGAAGACCTTTCCTAGCCACAGGAAGAGCAATG